>CM076583.1:960771439-960797120 GCA_034641835.2 Pinus albicaulis | reverse complement strand
GATGCCACCTTTGGTGACGTTCATTTTTTTGGTGACGAAGGCTATTGTCCGTCACCATTGCTCATATGAAATGGTGACGGTCACTATTTGTCACTATAAATCATTATTGGTGACAGACCTTGAATGTCACCACAACACCTATACTTTCAGCGATGCCACCTTTGGTGACGTTCAATTTTTGGTGACGAAGGCTCTTTTGACCCTCACCAATGTGCTTATGGTGACCATTTTTGCCCCTCACAAATGTGTTTTTTTCTTGTAGTGTAACATGTTGAGTTGACTCACAATGAGATCTCTCGAGTTTAAATTTTTTTTTATATTTTTGAATTACACTTTGAAAAATATCTAATATGAATGAATGGGTAAGTTATCATTTTACTCCTTATGAGCTTTTGGATGACCATTTAAGTCGAAGATGCTAAAACTTTAACAAAATCCTATACTTCATAAAAATAACTTTTCGAACTTGATTCATATCAAAATAATCTTTCAATTTACATTTCTTAGAAAAAATCTTCTTTCTAATTTGGATATTTTGAACCAAATATTTCCCAAAGAAATAGAGAATTCAATTAAATGATTTATTTCCTAGTTTTATATCTTTGAAGATTAATAGTTTCATGTTCAATAAAACGATGAATTCTTTCACATTTTATGTAAAATTACAAAAACTTGTTTTATTATAAATCAAAGTATGTACATATTTATACAAAAAGAACCGCTTTTTCTTTCAAGAAAAGTATTTTTTTAGGATAAGTCGATTAGGAGGAAGAGTTTCCTTCTTCCGTTGTAAATTTTGTAAAACAAAATTTGATGGACCTATTTTTTCTCTTATTTTAAAAGGACCAAGCACGAGTTTTTGAAATTTTGTATGTTTTCCTTTGTCCTCATGCACTTTATCCCATTTCAAAACCAAATCTCCAATTTCAAACTATTTATTTTTAACTATATTTGAATCAAATTAAATTTTAATTAATTTTTTATGATGATTATTTATCATTTTAGCCTTCTCTCTTTATTCTTCCATTTTAATTGTTCGGGACAATATTGATTGTAATGAAGAGAAAGGTTATTCTTTAATGAATTGTACTAGGGATGTTGAGGGGATAACTACGTTTAAAGGTAAAATTGCTTCCTTCCCATATATCAACCGAAAAGAAGAAGTTCCTATTGATTTTTTTTTAGTTATCCTATCTACCCATAATGCAAAAGTCAAAACTTTATGCCAATTCTTCTGGTTTTGATCAATGGTGCATTTAATTATTCTTATGAGGTTTTTATTTGTGTACTATACTAAGTTGTTACCCTGAGGATAACAATTTGCAGAATATTTCAATTTAAATGCTCTTTCCAAAGAAAATTCAGTCATGGAATTTCCAGAAAAGTAAGAGCCATTGTCAAATACTAAATCATAATGGACACCAAAACTTGTGATGATAAATTGATCAATGAACTCAATAATATTTTTAGAGCTGGTTGTCCTCAGAGGTATTTCTTCTACCCACTTCGTAAAATAATATGTCGCGGTCAATATATATTTATGTTGTTTAGAATAAAGAGGAACAATCTCATCTATCATATTGAGTCCCCATTGTACGAAAGGTTATTCCATATTGACTGGTTGAAGTGGCATTGAGGCTTTTCTTTTTCTCCCACCCATAGTTTGACAAGTTTTACAATTTCTGACATAGCTATGTGAATATTTGAATAATGTTGGCCAATAATAACCTACATGTAAAATTTTATGGGCTGTGGTATCTCCACCAAAGTGTCCACCTGTTGCTCCATCATGAAGTTCCTGAAGCACATTAAGAATTTTAGTTTTCTCTAGACATCTGAGTAAAACAGAATCGTAATTTTTTTTCTGAATAACACATCACTGACTAATTGATATTGATTAGCCTTCAATATTAATGCTCATTTTATTTTGGAATCCAAATTAAGTGAAGCATAACCATTCTTTATATAAAATATTAAATCAGCATATTGTGTTTGAGGGTTAACATTGAGTACCTCGATGAACTATTCAACAATAGCAATTACCTCATCAAGTGATGTATCATTCATGCCTGTAATCAAACTGCAAAATCCCTGTCCTCTGACAATTTTAGCAGGTTTAATTTCTAAGACGTATTCTTGCATGACAATTACCTAATTGGCTCTCTTTTCTTCTAGTTCCTTCTATATAAGTACTTCTCTGACTGATGAGGAAGTAACAATTACCTTGACATAAGCTTTCAGAAGAAAAGGGTGAAAATATTTGACTACTTTATAAACTACAAATGCTTTTTTTTCGACTCTTGTATAGTTCAATTCAACTCCTTGAAAATTAGAATTTAAAAAGGAAATTGGAGTTGCAATATTTCTATCATCTGGCTAAGTTAATACCATGGCATACAATAGATCAGAAACGAAAGTATATAGAATGAAATCATTGGAAAAATTTGGAATTGAGAGAGAAGGAGAATCAATGATTGCTTGTTTAATCATTTGAAATGCTTCCTTTTCTTTCTCTCCACATTTAAACATTGTATATTTCTTTATGATATTTTGCAGTGAAAGGAGAATATGCGAAAAATCTGGAATGAATTGTTTTACAAAGTTTATCTGTCCTAAATAAGATTGCATCGATTTTTTGTTATGTGTTAGTGCAATTTCTGAAATAGTTTTATTCCTGTTAGGATCAATATAAATTCCATTTTTTGAGACGATAAAACCAATAATTTTACCTTCACTTAAAGAAAAAATTGACTTCTTTGGATTAAGATAAATCCCAAATCTTCTTCATCTCAAAGATCTGCTTTAATTCATGCAAATGCTTGCTTTTATATTTTGAATATATGGTTATATCATCAAGATAAATGACAATTGTTTGATTTATCAATTCTTTGAAGGCAACATCCATGGCCCTCTGAAAATTTTCTCCTGCATTTATTAATATGAATGGCATATTTTTCTATGCATAGTTTCCTCTTCATTCTAAATGTAGTTTTCAAACGATTCTCTAGATGAACCGGAATTTGGTTATATCATGAAAATCCATCTAAAAAGGACATTATTTCTGAGCCTGCTATTGACTGTAAAACTTTTCCATTGATGGTAAAGGAAAATTATCCTTTTGACATGCTTTGTTCATATTTCTAAAGTCAATACAAACTCTAATATCACCATTATTGTTTGTCACATGTACTAGATTAGAAACCCATTTTGAATGTCTAATAGGAAAAATAATTTTGGCTTTCAAAAGTTTCTTTAACTCATTTTTTATTTGAGTTTCCAAATTTGGATGTATTTTCCTGAGCTTTTTCTGGATGGGTTGAACATCAGGTACCATAGGAATAATATGTTGAATGATAGATGGGTTGTAGGTTTTAAGATCTTCCTAATTGCAAAAAAAAAAAATATTTGTATTTTTTCAATAAGGAAATTAATGCATTTCTTTCATCAGATGAAAGGGTAAGCCCTATATTTATATCTTGATGTTCTTTATGAGATCATAAATTAACTAGTTCAGAATTAAAAGTAGAACTTTGTAGTTTGAAATTTTATATTTTTTCTGAATCTGTCTTTTAAATCATATAAATTTTCAAGTTTTACCACAAACTTTGGTAAAAGATTCTTATCAACTTGTTTCATGATTTGATTATCATGTTCATCTTCATCTAGAATTTGATCATCATATGATTTTTTAGAAGTAAGAAAACTTAAAATATCTTTATCATCATTGAAAACTCGCCAACTAGTAACATTATCTAGCACAGATGAATGAAAAATAAATTCAATAAAGAATGTTTGAGGACTAAAATATTCTGGTGGAATTAGATTGGATGCAACGTTAGCCAAAATATCAGCATTGTCATTTTGTGATCTAGGAATATAAGAGATATTGAATGCTAACAAATGAGATGTGAGGTCTTGAACCAAAGATTGATAATGCCTCAAGTGAATTCAGAGACAATGAATAGTGTTTCATACTTCTCTTACGGCAATTTATGAATCTCCAAATACCTGAATATACTTTATATCAAGGCTTATTTCTTTATGAAGACCTTGAACTAAAGCTCCATATTCAACAATATTGTTAGTGCATTCAAACTCAGGTCTACAAGCTAGCATAGTTTTTTCACCTTTTAGACTAATAAGCACACATCCTGCTCTTGCACCATCATTCAATCTTGATCCATCCAAGAAAAGTTTCCAAAACAGAGAATAGATTATTGTTTCTTCTTTGAAATTTAAGCATCTAGCCAAATCATTTTGGAAAAAATTTCTATTTTTGAACTAACATAATCGATAAAGAAACATGAAATTTTAGCATTAAAATTCTCCAAGAATAAATACGTAGAATAATTACCCAAAATATTGTTGTTGAATGCTATGGGTTTATTTTATTCTCCAAGATTTGTAATTGACTATTTCATATGATTTTCTCGGTGAAGTCTTATTTGGTTGGGCTTTCCATTGTATGGAAGCCACATGTGAGACCAATCCATTGCAAAATATCCATCTAACTTCTTAGACCAATGTCTAATAATAACTAAACCGTAGAATTTAGGGATGTCGTCAATCAACATATCGATAATCTAAGTGACTTTCAGATTTTATGACAATCACATACTTACTGAGTTGACTTCTCCTAAAACCTTAACCTTTGTTCCTATCCTATTGACTAAGCTAACTGATGATTTCCGGGGTGCTATTTTTAACTTCTCGCAAATTGAATATGGCATTATATTGGATGATGATCCGGAATCAATCAGACAATTATCAACATTTCTATTGTATATTTCATAAGTTATGAGAAAATGAGGGGTGCGATAATTGGATCTATCACCAATGCAAATAGAATCTGAAGAATTTACTTTGTTTGAATTGTCAATTGGAGGTTTTGCTATCCCATTAGCATCTTTAGCAATAAAAATTGAAGGAAGAGGAGTTTTAGTAATTTCATTCAAATCTTTCAATAAGATATTATGTTGTTGCTTTAATTTGCTAATTTTGTGAAGAGAAATATTAGCTTCAATCTTATTTATATCCTCGACAATGTTGTATTCAATAGTGTCAGATACTACCAAAGTTTTAGATTAAGGATTGGGTGCAGATTTAATCGACTGAGATTCAAGAGTAACTTGCTGAGATGGTTTGACTGGTGGTTTTTTACTGACAGGTTTGTCTTTAGCAATAGAATTTGGGACCTTTTGTTTCTGTATTGGTTGATTTTTTTCTACAGAAGCCTTACTTCTAGTGCTAACAAGAATTTCTTTAGATTATGTCTCTTCATCAGAGGAATGTATGACAAAGTCCCATAATCCATGTAATAAAGCTACTTCTTCATCTTGATATTTGTCGACAGAATCCATAATTTCTTCTTCTTCTTCTTCTTCAGATTCAACATTAGAAATGATATTGGGAGGCTATGATACAAATGACTGATTTGTTCTAAAATATATAAATGGTTTTTTAGTAGAAGTCTCAACAACTTGTTTTTTGATTTCAACCATTTCATTAGACATGGTCTTCAGGACCCTTTTCAATCCTTCAAGATGAAAAGGATGTTTCAGATTTTTCTTCTTTTGCTCATTTTTAAATGTTACTTTTCTATATTTTTTATCTTCTAACTCGGTCTTCTTTTCTAAATCTACAATTCTCCTCTCAACATATAAGGCTTCTTTCATATTTTCTACAAGGGGAGGCTTATTGGCTCTATCTACAAAAATTTCTATATTAGAAGGAACAAAAGATATGTACCACTCTATTTGTACATCCAATCCTGGTCGAGAGGGAGATAGAATTTTATTCAATAACTTGTTAAATATGGAGTTGAAATATTTGATATTTTCATTTGAATCAGATTTTAAATTAGAAATACCATTGATTAAGGATGCAATTGTCCTATCATCGCCATATTTAGCAAGAAATATATCTTGAAAAGTATTCCAATCTCCTATTGAACCGGAGGGGAGGGAAAAATACCAAGACCCTGCAAATCCTTGAAAAGTATATGGAGACAATCTTACTACAACATCTTCATGTTGCATACCATTGAGATTCATAACCAACATAAAATTATTGAGATCTTCTTCAACAGGAAGGCCATTGTCAGGATTATATTTTGGTAACCATTTTTCTAGAAGATCCTGGAGAGGATGTAAATTTTTCATTTGCATAGTTCTCAGATTAACCCATGGTAGTTTGGACATTGTTTGGGTTTTTTCTTTTGAATATCAGCTAGTGGGTCCAAAAGAAGATATGGATGGATAAGAACTTACTATTGGACTAGTACTACTTACAACAACACTGATTGTTTGAGTAGAAGTGGGTTGATGAAAAGAAATGGGTTGATTAGAGGAGATTTTGGAAGTAAATATAAATGAAGATGATGTGATCTCACCGATTCCTAGTTGAGATGCTGATGTGGTTACTTTATTATGATGAGATAAAATAGGAAACATGAAAGGCATTATCCCAAGTTTTTCTCTTTGTGATCAAGTTAGCACACCACTACTTCGAAACTTAGATGTAATACTTTCTTCATAGATTTCTAGATTGTTTGTCTTATCTAGAGATATAGATATTTGTTCTAATATTTGAATCAAAGACTGAACTTGAGGCGATTCAAGAACGTGTTCTGAAGAAGCTCTATGAGGTAATGTTTCAGGAGATGTAAGAAATGGTTCTACAGCTTTAGTCTTATGACTAGGAGATAGTGAACGAGATCTAGAAGTCGTAGAAAATTTGGAGGGAGTTTGACTCTTATTTTGGCTTTTCAATTTAGATTCAGTTTTATATGCCATACATAGTCGGATGCCCTCCTTCTAGCACCAAAAATGTTGAAAGCTAGAGAGTGAATTCCTCAAAATTATGGATTCCACTTGGTTGGGATGTTAAATCAACTCCTTGCAACTCCTTTTTCATTGAAATGGTGGGTTCGACTTGGGATATAGGGATCAGTTCCCCTATAAGAATTGATTTTATAAAAAAATGGAATAAAATACACACAAAAGGGGTGATCTATTCTAATGATAACATAAATGAAACTAATTCTAACTACTTCTGGGGATGGACTAATTTATATGATTACAGATTAAGATTTCATAAGCATGAAACAATAGAGATCATTTTCATACTAAATGAATGTAAGGACATTAAATAAACTAAATCAATGTAATTGACTTAGTTGATGAAGAACATTAATCATAGAACATCTTTCGAATTCACTTATCTAACAACACATCATTCAATACATTTTATCAATAGTAATAAGAATATATATCATTTCAATGCTTATGAGAAAGAGACAAAAAGATAAAAACAATTTTGCTAAAATCTCATAAACATAAAACGATTAATACATAGATAATAGTATTTGTTTCATCATAGCTTAGTTCTAAAAAGATATCCTCTAGGCTCAGACATTCAATTAGATACTTCTATTCAAACAATAGTGCAAGTTCCAAAAGTCTCCTTCTAAAAAATATGGACCCCTTTCTAAATGCATGAAAAGGGTTTAAATATTAATTAATATTACAAAGATAGAAGACTTGTGAAAGAAGTCTTCTTAATATAATCTAAACTATAAACTAAAATCTAGGAGATTAAGATGTAGAAATTATAACAGTCTCAAGATTTTTTCTCGGAACTGATCTCTAATTTTTCCTTGAGCTGGCAGGATTTGATCATATATTCGAGTTGGGGTGGATGAATTGGCTGCATTCTCATCTGGCTCGTGAATATTGCATCATTAAGTCTTGGAAGAATTTGAACTACTATGTTGGAAAGACACCTCAGCACTACCAATTGATTGTGAGGCTTGATCAACAAATACCAGTAAATTTCCTTTTTACCTTTGTCAAGTTTTCTATGTCAAGAGGTTTCATTCTTTATGTTTCTTTCCAATATTGTTTCAAAAGGCTGACTTCTAGAATAGTGTCTTTTGGAATTTCCTGGATAAGATTGGCTTGTAGAAGAGAAAATTTTATATAGTTGGAGATGTTGAATGACATTTTTTTAGCTCTAATGATGCCTAATTATGCACTTTTCATTTTCATGTCCCAGTCTCAAAATATTATATCCTTTGTTGATTCCTCAAGGCGAGGAAGATCGATCGCTCTAACTTGCATAGTGTCTTGCCAATCTATATACTTTGACACATTATTATCAGTTTCTTCATAAAAAATCCTCAAATCATAAGTTTGAGTGACTAACTGATCACTTATTTTAATCTACTCTTGAATCTGTTTGTACTTCAGATAGAAAATTCTCTATTGGTTTACCAACAATGTTTCTCATTCTCTTGCTTCTTTCTTTACCTCATTAAGTTCTGGATTCTCTTAGAGCTTTTTAACATTCTTCTATAATTAATCAACTATCAAATCCTTTTCCTTAATTTCATTTTTGATTTTGAGTTTGAGAGTTCAATCTCTATTTTCAGACTATTAATACATGTTTTCAACTCCTCCTCTATCCTTTGTTTTTCATTAAAGAAACTTCATTCCATTCGATCCATTTTATGATATATCTCCATGATTAATGGCTCAATATTTGTTGCCTTATGAATAGTTGCATCTGCATAAGCACCTGCAAACTGTGATAATCTGCTAATTTCTTTTCCTCAAGTTGACTAAGTTCCTTTCCAGAGAACATGCATTAATGTTGTGTCCATAGGCATTTCTGGAGAATCTTCAATATTTTGTTTCTTTTTTGATCTACATGCAAAAAATTTATGCTTTGGACTGAAAAATACATCCAAAGGAGTTAATTCTTCAATATTTAGAATTATTTCTACCGTTGGAAAAGAAGGGATAATATCCATGTCTTGGGCCGACATTTCTTCTTCTTCTTCCTCTGTATCATTCATCTTTGGTATCTAATTTTGCTGAAGAGAAGTTTCAGAAACATTTTAGAAAATGATATTTCTCAAATTTCTCTTTTATATTCAGAATCATTTAGATTAGAGGAAACTTGTTGAATTCTTGATTCACGTACATGAATTATTTTTCTTAGAGAATATTAAGTAGGAAGAGTTTCTATCAAAATAACATTCTGATCAGCAGGAGTATTAGTATCAGATAATGTTTTTTCAAAACTTTCCCATTCTTGACTAAATCTCTCTTCTTGTGTAACATCAACAATTTCTAGTTCTTCCATTCGTACTCATACCTGAAATGCAGGAATCAAAATCAGAATTTGTTCTACTTATGGCACTTGAACCTGAATTGGAGGAATTGGAATTTGTTCTGGCATTGGCATGTGGAACATGTAGTCTGGAAAATGAGAATTTTTTCTAGCATTGCTTGAATTGTATCAGTTCTTCTGGACTGAACTTCACAATTTCTATTTGCAGAACCCTTGATAATTATGGAATTTATTCAGACACATCACCAAATTTATCAGGCTCGCTTGCAAATTCCAGTAGCTTAACCTGATTCGTTATTTCTCTGGAAACACCATGTGAATCATAAATTATGTTGGGTAGAATTTGAAAATTGAAGGGTTTTAATCGATTAATTTCAAGAGAGGCATGCTTGAAATTTTTGAGAGTATATGACCCACATGAAATAGGAAAAGTTGGCCAAATTGTTTTTTTGGCCTCTTTCGGAAATTTAAGCAACCCATTATCTACCGTCTGATAATAAATTTCCTTGGCCAATACTTTATATGGTATATATAAGGGTAGGACATGAGGGCAAGCATGAATTTCGAAAACTCGAATGTATGTGAAAAATTCTTCACCAAATCATCTTCCTATACAACTGAGACTTCTATTGGCTTCATGGGTGACTCTAGATATTTTCCTTTCGAAAATAACTTGAAAAACTAGGAGCATTATATCATTACATATTTTAAAAATATGATAGTGGTATTTTGATTCCCATAGGAATTTGAACTGTACAAAGATGGGTTTTTTACGTCTCTGGTCCATTTCCATCCTAATGACAGAAATTCTGTAGAAAAGAAAACAACATCTAGGATAAACGAACTCATATTAAAAGGTGTGACCTTATTAGACAGAATATTACAATTTTCTCTATATACAGTGATACATCTTATCAAATTATCAGACATAATATTAGCCCAATCAATAATATAGCTATCAGAGGCTACTTCTATTAGGCATGTCTAATATTCCTTAAACTTGGTTGTATTTGAAGACCCAAGAGGACAACACATCATTGTAGCAATTTGTGAGAAAGGGATTTTAAGAGAAACTACTGAGTAGATACCAATATCGTCGTATTTATGTCTATTAGGATCATTTTTCCAATCCTTAATCAGATTTACATGGTTCTCATTTGCTCGCATGAATTCTTGGAGAATATAGTTGTCGTATCTTTTCTAGGGCTCAAGAAATTTATACATTTCCTTCAAATCTGGAGGCCTGAGAGAAACAATGAATGTTTTGATTTTGGTAAAAAACTCTCTATCTCATATGTCAACATGATATAACACCCATATTACTAAGTCATTGTATGGCATCATTTTAGGACGTGCAACAATTTTGTGCAGAAAAGAGTTAGCAACGTTTGACCATGAGTTTCGATTTGTGGATGCAGAATCATTAGCTACAACTTTTCTATTCAAAATTACTTGTGGAATCTCATTCTCAAACAACTTATAAATCCCTTCCCATCTTGAGGAACAAATTTATGGGTTTCATGTTGTATCTAAGACTAGAGGAGCCATGTTGTTATCTTCTTCTTGTTGAAAAACTAACTAAGTTGGGGTGGCAGAATTCCTTCTTGCTTTAATCAACCTCGACATCATTTTATGCCTGATTTTCTGGAATTACCCTGTTGAAAGAAAAACCAGAGAGCGTAATTTGAGATCATGTCAAGTGCTATTAACTATTGTATCACCTTAGCTCATGCATAATGGGAATCCTCAGTATTAAATCTGAAATAATTAAAAAATTATTTAAAAACCTTGAGATCATAAAACACCTGAATTATCATAAATTGATAGCATGGGCTACGTGTGAATTTTAAATTTGTTATCTTATCAGGATCCGTAAATTAACTTTTTAATGATTAGTGAGTTTTGACATTTTGCAGCAATGTGCGACATGCAACAATGTGATATTGCAATGGCTTTTATGTTTAATTACTGAATACGATATTGGAATATGTAATATGATAGATTACGATATCGGTATGTGTTACATAATGTAATTCACAACTTCATACATCAACAATTCACAACTTTACATATTGGCATTTTAGAATTTCCCTATTGGTGTTTCATGTTTCGGCGATTTACACTTCGGTGGTTTATTTCCTGCTTCTTGTAATTTTAGTCCTTTATGGGTTCCTTAGAGTTCTTTTTATGATTTTATTATGTTTTTTTTAAACAGAATTTAGTCTAAAAGGCTTAAATACTAAGTTCTATTTCTAAAATAAAAATAATCCTAAGAAATATTTAAAAGGGTCCCCATTGTTCTTTCTATACTATTTATCTAAAAAAAATGGGGGGTTGTTGTAATATTACAATAGGTTCTTCTGAGTGATAATGTATTGCTCGGTAGCTGGGAAGATGCAAAGAAATTGTTGAAAATGATGGGTGTTGAGAACATATCATATCATGCATGTCCAAATGATTATACTCTATATAGAGGAGAATATGCATACAAAAAGATATTTCGGAAAGTGGGCATGGTAGGTATGATAAATAAAAAAATAAGGGTAAATCACGTGCTACTCCTTTCAAGTTATTGAGGCACATGCCTATAATACCAACGATTTTAAAGGCTCTTTCGTTGTGAATAATGATATATGTTGTAGGGATGGCATGCCTCATAGAGAAATGAGTTGGGAGTTATTCGAATACCAAAATATTCAATAGCCATGAAGCATATATAGGATACATGGCCTGAAAAATTCAAGGATGAAATGAAAATTATACGACTTAGCATAGCCATGGATGGAATAAACCCATATTCCCTCCATAACACCAACTGTTCTATTTGGCCTATATTAGTGATCAATAACAATATCCCCCCATGGTTTTCTGTGAAGAATGAACATCTTATGTTGGCTCTCATAGTCCCTGGTAGAAGACAAGTGAAGAATATGGATGTCTACTTACAACCACTGGTAGATGAATTGAAGGAATTATGGGATGGGATAAATGTATACGATTTATTAAGACCCATCACAGCAAAGAGGAGTTTTATATTGTATGGCATATGTTCTTACATGACACATGATTATCAAGGCTTAAGATTTTTCTCTGGTAAATTAAACTTTTATTCATTTTTTTATATATGTAACAATATTATTTTAGATATTAACTTAATTCGTTGTAATTGTTTTGATCTTCATGATATTATTTAATGTTCCCTGCATATTGTATATAATTATTTCATAGTTCTTATTACAAAAGGGTATTATGGATGTAAATGTTGTGGACCTTCTCTGAAAGCTAGATGGTCCAATGACCTATGAAAGCCAGTGTATGATTTCTCTAGGGTATTCCTCCCAGAAGAATACCCTTACAGGAGAGCAACATCCACTTTCAATGGTAAACAAGAGAGAACCCAAAGGCCTACAATAATGACAACAACTAAATGACTAAGACCATATGAGAGAGGTAAGGAGAAGGAGTTCATAGAAATGTTCAATTGAAATGGGGAGCATTTGTTCGATGACCCTGAATTCTTCGACACCTATGTTGAGAAATTTCCCATTGGGGTGAAAGGAAAATATATCTTTTATAACCTTCCATATTGGGAGAATATTAATATTACCCACTTACCAGATCCCATGTTTCATCTTCTTGATGGAGGCATATATCATCAAGACAAAGTGACACATTGGCTATTAGGAAATATCTTATTACTTGAAAAACTAAAAAGAAACTTTGGCCAAGAAAACTAAAAGGTACAGGAGAGGTCAGTCCCTCTAATTGGTATTTCAAAGAACATGGATTTTAAAAAAAGATGATATTTCTTAGGCAAAGGAAGTTATAATCGGTGTGAGGGTGTCATCTTCATATGGGTCTTCACTACAACGCTTCTTCACCATGGAAGAGCATTTTTTAAGGTTGAAATCACATGACCATTTGAACCTTCTAAGAGTACATATACTTTCAAAAGAATGATTTTATTATTTGCTATAATAATACTTTTTATTCCATGGGATCATAAAACATAAATAATTTTGTATGCATGTGTTTATGAATTTGCAGTGTAATTATCCTTTTCTCGTGTGTGGTTGTGTGAAACATGACTTACCCTAAGACCTAGGACATGCCATATCTAAATTATCAGCATTTGTACGTTGGATCATGTCAAAGGATATTCATGTGGCTAGAATTCCAAAGTGGCATCAAGATATATTTGAGATTATTTGTATGTTTGAGAAGGAACTACAAATGAGTTTCATGGACTTGCAGGTTCATCTTATAATCCACTTAGTAGATGAGGTTGAATTAGTTGGGGTGGTTTCTTGTTGTTGGATTTTCTTGTTATAGAGGCATGTCAAGAAATTGAAGGTTTTGTTTGACAACGTGAAAAACCCGAGGTTTCTATTGTAGAGGGGTACATATCATATGAGTATTTCTATTATTCCAGTGAGTACATCAAGCAGATCGAAAACACACCATTTTCGGTGATTTGGGATGATGAAAGGGATGAAGACAAAAGAGAAGGGGAGCTTCTCCAAACGAATGGAAAAAGGAGCATGATAAATATTAAGAGACTGATAAATTGTCAAATTTACACAAAGTAAATATTCACATTGAACTTCCATATAATTTATATTTTGATCTCATCTGTACTATATGTGAGTTTTATTTCATCAGTGAATGCAAAAATTGAAATAATCAATAAATTAGTTCTTTACAATTCCAAAGTGACACAACCATGTGCTGCATTGTATAAACAAAATAGGATGATATGGGATAGTGATAGGAAAGAATTTGTACAGTTGAATGGTAGAAGCATGCCTTACCCTAGTCATTTAAAAGAAAATATGCCAATTATATGCCCCAACAGTTGCGTTGTTGACCAAGTCAGAGAGAAATATAGTACAACTGGTCTTTACCCATATGCAAAAGAGGATGTGCTAAACGTAGGGATTGGGTGCAGTAACTCGGTAATAATCTATTTATGTACATTTTAAACTTAATAATGCAACTTAGAAATGTAACATCTATATTTTATATTTTAACAGTTGGGTTATTAGACACATGACACTATGATTTTTTAACTTTTTTATAGGTGCATTTGTTCCCATATATGTGGGCATATGGACACCATTTTTGCACAGAAAATGCGAATGATGGATACATGACAAAATATTGTGGAGTGAATGTCAATTTATATCAATCTAATCAAGCTAGCACTATGATAAAAACTTAGTAGGAGGGATGTTAGGTTACGTCAGAAATATACAAGATTTTATTGAAGTGGACTTCTATTCTTTCCAACAGTGTTATTTTTAGGTGCAACTGGTGGGACACCTTTCATCGGAATAATTTAAAGTAAGATCACCATGGTAGGCTAATATGTATCAACTCTATAAAGATGTAGGATGGAGCTAAGGAGCCTTATGTTTTCCCCAAATACTACAACCAGGTGTTTTTTTACCCAGACATGTTGGATAGTGATTGGTGGTTCGCATTAAGACATGAGCCTAGATCAAAACATATTTTTAAGAAAAATAGTGTTATCATGCCAAGCAAGATGGATGATAATGAAGGTGATGATGACATAGAGTGATATGGTACATGTTCTTTTTCATCATTTATAATATTTAATATGGGGTTTTATAAAGAAGATGACTTAACCTTATAACTAAGACTCTTTTTTCAAAACACTATAATATGTATTTTGAATTAATTGGTTTTCATCGTGTTAATATTAAAACCATTTGACTTGATAATTTGTAATTATTTTGATCTCCAAAGAAATGCACCGTATCAAATTCTTTTTTTATGTCAACTCCAAAAATAATACAACTACTTGATTTCTTTAAATGGTTTTTCACTATATCATTACTTATATAAATTCACTCTATTATATATATATATATATATATATGGTATTCTCAAAATTTTAAAAAATGTATTAATTTATATTGTTATTTTTGGTATGTAGGATCGTAAGAAAATAATGATAATTCAAAACATGAATTCAATTGCATTATTCTCTAAACTTTATTATGTTACAAAAATTCATATTATTCTAGATTTATTATTTTACAATAATTTATATTCTTACAAATTGACAATTTTACGATGATTCAATTTACGGTAGTTATGATTCAAATTTGACAATTAATTTACAATTTTACAGATTTAAAAATTTTACAATTTTAATAAAATTGAATCATGACAATACATACAATTACAATTACAATTTTACAATTTCACAATAGAATTACAATTACCATTACAATATTACAATTTTAGATAAAATTACAATTTTACAATTTTAGACACAATTACAATTAAAATTACAAACACAATTACAATTTTACATACAATTACAATTAAAATTACAAGCACAATTTTACAATCTTACATACAACTACAATTACTATTACAATTACAATCATGATACACACAGTTACAATTACAATTACGATCATGATAACCATCATATAAACGTCATATTCTTAAATACACATTCAAATTCATAACATCATCTAATCGTCGTGATCATGATCATCTAAGAAAACATAAGAATTTTATAACATCATCACAACACAAACACCAAATATATATCTCATGTCAAATAATTTCTATAACATATACATCTATCTGCAAGCACTTTAAATGAACATCAAATACATGCACAATATATATATATATATATATATATATATATATATATATATATAATGTCAAAAATATACAACTGTAACAGAACTGCATATAAATGTCAAATATCTAATGGTACATTAATACTATAACTAGTTAAGGCCTGTTGAATTGATGATGCCTTCTCAAGACTAGATGTTAGCTTATCATATCCGCGATGTGAAGGAGGAGGAGGTGCAGTAATAGAATGATCACTCCCCTCATGATCATGATCATCTGAGCTACTATGTCGCGCATATCCATGGTGCCTATTCCTCCTAGCCACCAGTATCCTGGAAGCTTCGACGATATGATGCATAAGTCTCATAATATCATTGTGCATGTCCCTCCAAAGCAACTTGAGCGTGTGATCTGCATATATGTCTCTGATCGTCGTAGGGTAGACTTCCTCATAAACCATGAGTCTACATAGTCAGTCACCCAACTCCATCCTGAATTGAATTTCTACCCTATGCCGCATGCCCATGGGTATTTGCACCTGATTAGATCTCTCACACTCTACATCCTTTTCCATCTCCTTGTAATCTACATGATCATCCAGTGAGTGTGGAGAAATGTCCCCAATACAGTATGTTAGACTGACGTACCGCACATTAGGTGTGTCCCCGTAATATCGATGCACTGAGTCATTATGTTTATTTTTACATAATGCCTCGTCTGTTGCAATAAAATAACACACCACCGTAAATAAATTGTTATTAAAAGAAAAAAATTGTCGGTGCGGTCAGAAACTGACACTCACCACACTATTTTTTTGTTATTGTGGTGCAAATTTTCTCGGTACCACACCAGGCTATCACATTAACCACCCGGTGAAATTTTTGTTAACACCATTCATGGTTCGACTTGTAAATTTGCAAGGAGTACCGGAAATGGTCTGAGACGAACGGCTCGAATGCACCACGTAGGAATTTTTTTTTTCAAAAAAACGGTGTATTATAACTCAATTTTAAAAATTAACCTACTAAAAGCTTAATTTGGTGAGAAAAAAGTATATTACCTGATCATTCATGTGTCGAGGAGGCATCTTTTCAATGAAACACTAAAAACCAAATTTTCCCATTTTTTCCAAAATTCGAAGTCCACAAACTGAGCAATGAACGGAAGCAATGAGGGAAATGGGAGCACCGATGACAGGGTGCCTCAGAGAAGGAAAATTCACACCGGTGCTTGAGATCTCTACAATACTATAACAAGTAAAAATGATTTTTTATAGCATGTAATGTTTTTTTAAGTTAACCCTTTTTCGGTGCACTCGATTATGAGACACACTAGGCAGTTGTATCAATGGTGCACCACACTTATTTACGGTGCGCTGGATTACTGAGACGCAACAAGCCAGTTTGTACAGAGTGCACAATTTTTCCTTTGAATAAAAACCCAATGTTGGTGTGTCATTGTACCTAAACTGCATCGGGTTGTCATCGTTAGTAAATAGAATTGAAATTCTGAAAATGCACCGGGCTGGAAATATACTACCACCATCAAACGTGTTATATAAAATTCACCATATATTTTCATCAAAATAAACACCCTATTCTAGGGCATCGTATCACCATAACCACAACAGGGTGTCGTTGTTATATTATAGCACCATAATGGCTATATACTGAGTGTATCGGTGTACCATTTGATAGTATGCACCAGTGCACTTTATATAAAATGCATCGGTACATTATATGTATGAATTTCACCATTGTTTTCGTAGTACTTAAAAATAACTCTGCAACACTTCTTCACCCTCTACTATGCACCAGTGTGTGACATATATATCAAGGGCATCGGTGTGTGTTAGGATTATAAACGCACCGCAAAAAACATCCGCAAAAACATCCACCCGCCAAGTTACCTTCTCTAGTGACCTTCGCTATAGACAGATATCTGGGCTATTCTTATAAGGGCTTCCTAAAAGACATTCTCTAGAGGGTCTTTTCCTTGCAGTGTAAAACCAATAAAGTTGCTACTACATTTATGGAAACAATTCAAAAGCTACATAGAAACCCAAATATTATTGTAAGTGACAGATATCCCATTTTCACCAAAAAAATTCAAACAAAATTATTTCCTTGTCTTCGTACTCAATTAGCTCATAGCTCATCTTATCATTCTCAATATGGCAGGCAAACAGAGATAGTGAACAAATATTTGGAAAGATATCTTCGTTTCTTTTTATATGATAAACAAACACAATGGCTCAAATGGTTACCTATGGTTGAGTGGTGGTATAACACTTCCTTCCATACTACAACAAAAATGACCCCATTTATGGAACTTTATGGATATCATCTGCCGTCCATTACATCATCTTTAAGAGAAAATTCTATGGTTCCAGTAGTATAAGATCACATTGAGAATCAACAACATGTTCTCCAAAAATTAAAGGATAAGCTCACTCTGGCATAGAATCAAATGAAAAAAAATGAAGATCAACATTGCATTGAAATAATTTTTGACTTATGTGACTGTTTATTTTTACAGCTATAACCATACAAACAAATGTTTGTCAAGCAAGCTAAGAAGGATAATAAATTATCACCCAAGTAATATGGTACTTACAAGGTGCTCTAAAAGATTGGTATTATGGTATATAAATTTGAGTTGTCTGCATCTTCCTGAGTACATGTACTTTTCCATGTTTCATGCTTCAATAAGGTTTTTGATAACAAGCTCCAGTTTAAACAATATTGTCAAAACTAGATGAGGAAGTAAAATTCATATTGGAGCCTGAATCAATCACAGAAACAAGAACATGACAGTTACAAAATCGATCGATTTCAGAGTATATCATTAAGTGGAAGAACTTATCCATTGAAGATTCCACATGGGAAGATGAGAATTTTATACAAAACATCCAAAAGCTACTCAAGCATGGAGGACAACACCTTTTTGAAAGAGAGGGAGATGTTAGATCCCTATAATACTAATGTATCCCCCTTATTATTGTTGTTGTATTATTGTTATACAAGATCCGATTATATTGTGGCCCCTTAGACTCCTATATATACCAAGGAGGCCTTATCATTTGTATCATCTATGGATTATTCATTTAATTTATGTAAAGGTTGTTCCCCCCTCAAAGAGATTAATTTTCAGGTCATTGACCTATCTTTTCTTTTTTCTGACCTGGTTGCATAAATAAAAAACCCTTTTCTCTTAACCTCAGTTCAATTGGTCCCTTTGGATTCCATTTTATTTAGATCTGTTGAACTATTTCTTATTGCTTCAACCAATATACCTATGAATTTGAAAATTAGGGCACGGTCCTTCATTAATTATCTGGTTTTCTCCAGCTGATTGCTTGGGATAACAAATTTGGGTTTTTTGAGACCTTCTGGAAAACAACGGTTGATGAATCATCCCCATCTGTCCCATCTTGCATTGGTTTGTTACTTATGCCGAGTTTCTTGATTGAATCATTAACGACATCCCGTTGGGAGGAGGAGGGACCTCCTCCCCTCACGTGGCCACTCATATGCTTGTCAGCTAAGGATTTTGTACCGATCTTTGTGCAAACCACGTGGTCGCGGACGTCGCTCTCCCCTAAGTTATCTTATTTCTATTTGTAAATGACTCTTTATTATAAGTTTAATTGTAATAATATTATTCAAAAATGGATACATGAAAGATAATGGAAAATTCCTAAACAATATGAAAGAAAAAATACTCTTTAAGATTGTTAAATATTTTGTCCAATTGTTAGAAGTTTTGGCCTTTGTTTTTTTGGTAAATTTTGTGTTACATCTTACAGTGATTTGTTGGAATTTAAATCTAAAATGTGTAATTTGCAAAACTTAAGCGCTGCAGAGATTTTTCATGGTGTTTAATCCATTTATACATTCAAAAACATATTTTAAACAACTTAAACTCACAAAAAAAATTAATAAAAATACCAAAGTCTTCTAAATTAAGTCAAATTTAAATCCAATTTTAGGTGAGTTATCATAAAGATCTCAATCCTCCCTTATATTATTATGAAATGACTAAAATAAATTTATAAAATAAAATAACGATTATATAATCAAATTTAAAAACAAATTAAACAATTATTAAAATATTTTGGATTCAATTAACTTTTATATTTATATTATTGAGTAAATTTTAGAAATATATATGTTTTTTAAATATCTTAATATATCTAGATAATTTAATAATTTAAAAATAAATTTTTTAATATATATTTTTTAATTTTTTAATTTTAAAATTATAATGGTTTTGAATTTTATTTTTTTTAATTTTCAAAAATGTGTAAAATCAAGTTGCGTTTCTTTATTTTACCTTTCTAACAGTCTAATAGTTTGGTTGTTTACGTCTCGTTTACATAGCTTCCTTGATTAATTTGACGGCTAGTGAAAAAATAAAACCGTATCGACAAAACACTGCGTAATAAGAGGTTAAATATCGGGTATAAGAGGTTTAATAACGGTTACATTCGTATGCTTGCCGAAAAACAGGTATTACTTGCAGTAGTTGAAGTTGGAATACAAAGCGGCGGGCTAGCTGGTGCCAGTTCTTAAGTTACTTATTTCTCCTCTACGATGCGGAGTATTCAAATATTCTGTCCCTAAAATTCAAAGAGTCCGTAGGTAACCGTGAGGAGGTGCCCACAGAAAATTCCACTCTAGAAAGCCGTTACCTCCGAGGACAACAAGACCCTCAACACTCGAGTCTCCGAATTGAGTTAAATCCATTCATGAAGCGATCGATGAGGGCACGAAGAGTTATATATTTTAATTATTATTATTATTTATTTATTTGCATGTTAACATGCAGAAGGAAGACATATCCAAGTAAGATCAGTAGGAAGATTCAAGATTCAGTGGAGACAAGAGGTAGGAGAGTTGATTCAAATTAGAATGGTTTCTCTTATCTAAACAACAAAAATATTCACTACAATCTAAGCATTAATATTTAATACTTACCATTAAGGTGTAATTTTAATAAAGAGGTTATATTTGCATAAGAGTTCCATGACAATAGGATTATGTTAATTTTTCTTTCTTTCAATTGTCATGAACATATTTTTTTTATTTTTTTTTCATTTTATATAGAAAAATGATTAGTAAAGCAAATACAACTATTTAAATCATGACAACAATTAGAACATATAATGGAAATCTTCTTTATCTTTCAATTGAAAAAATATGAAATAATTTTATTTTAAATTTGACAAGTAACTTTTTTATTTTAATGCTCATTTGCAAGGGAAATAATTTTATGCTTTTCTGTGATGACCTCAATTTTGATCACTAGAAGCTATAGTAGTGAAGTAGTTAATGAATAGAGAGGTATTCTATGAAGAAAGCACAAAGAAAACTAAGGGGTGAAAATGTGAAGTTGGGTTACACTTTTGTGAAAATCGGGGGTGGAAATATTTTTTCGACAATAGTTCGGTCGAACTATTGTTTATAAATATATCACTCACGAAGTTTTATCTGTTTTGTGCGTCTTTGTTTCTTCTGCTTTGTTGCTGATAGTTCGTTGAATTGATGCGGCGTTGTTGTTGCTTTGGCGCTACTTCCTCTTTATTGCTGATGATTTGCAACAACATTAAGCGAACCACCAGGTAAGTAGCTCTTTCTGTTGCTGATGGTTATGGTTTTCTGCAATGAATTGTTTGATCTTTGCCATAAATTATATTTTCTGATATAATTTACGTTTTTTTTGTTGTGTTGCTTATAGTTTGTCGAATTGCTTTAGCGCTGCTACTACTCTAGCACTGCTACTGCTCTGTTGTTGATCATCTATGGCGACGTTAAGTCAACCACCAGGCAAACAAATCTTATCCTTCTATTGTCTATAGTTATAGTTTTCTGGAGTGTCCATAATCATATTTTTTATGAAGTCATACATCATGGCCATATTTTCATAAACATAAATTTCAGGTCAATCCATCCATCACTGTCTAGGTCACTTCCATATATATCATTTAAGCTATGCATAAACAAAACCACTTTTATAATATATCTATAATATATGTACTGTTATTACAACAAAGCCACAATCATTAATGTATATGATTATCAAGTCTTCCATATTACTGTCAATAAAGAACTATTGTCATGACATCCACATAACATACTGACAGGTACACATCATCATTGTCATACTACAAGTATCACTGGCATATTGTCATACATTACTATTGTCCATAGTACTGATGTATTTATATATCACTGTTATAAATTATTTTATCACTTAACATGCACCTTAGAGCACTGTCAAACTCGCAGATCACTGGAATATCGCTCAGAATATAAGTGATATCAGAATCCAAGATCATTGTATATAAATCAATCATACTACATAAATTAGTCATACTACGAGTATCATTGGCATACTGTCATACATTACTATTGTCCATAGTACTGATGTATTTATATATCACTATTATAAGTTATTTTATCACTTAAATCGCAGCTTAGATCACTGTCAAACTCGCATCACTGGAATATTGCTCAGAATATAAGTGATATCAGAATCGAAGATCACTGTATATAAATCAGTCATACTACGAGTATCACTGGCATATTGTCATACATTACCATTGTCCATAGTACTTATGTATTTATCTATCAATGTTATAAGTTATTTTATCACTTAACTTGCACCTTAGATCACTGTCAAAATCACATCACTGGAGTATCGCTCAGAATATAAGTGATATCAGAATCCAAAATCACTGTATATAAATCACTGCCAAATTTTACAAAAAAATTAAGTTTGTAGTTTGGTATGCAACAAGTGGTTATAGTTCTTAGGTTACAATATGTGTTAGAGCCTTGTAGTATGCAGTATAGGTCATGTGCCCAATTTATCAAATAGATTATAGAATCTATATATTAGAAACTTGAAACTTGATACGTGTAAATTTTAGTTATTTTAAAAACTCAAAACTCAAAACTTGAAAGTTGTAAATTTCAGTTATTTTAGTATAAGTTGTAATGATAAACTTGTTTTCTTGTTTTTTTTTTTTATCTTAAAAAAATAATTGTTTATTTGTTTTCATGAAAAGTCCGAAATAAATAAGTAATTAATTTAATTATTGACTATGCTATATCCATTTCCACTAAAAACACATTATCTTTATTAAGCTCAGGACCAATTAAAAGTTTAACCAAGCCAGGAACACTTTTAAAAACACTTTTTTCATAAAAATGCGTAGTCATATCTTCTATTGTTTTTTGTAAAATCAACAACTCTTCCTAGCTAAAAGATTCACCATTAGATTTACATTCTTTCGAGCTAATGAACAACCTCATAACCTCATAGTGATAAAGAGAAACATTCGACTGTATAGAAGAACTAGATAAAGACTTATCAACTTCTCATATTCACTGTGCTCTAATTACATATCGATAGGCCTAATAAGTGGTTACAGAAGATTCCATAATATACTTCAAAACCAGAAGTGATTTGATGACAACACATTAGCCAATAAAAAAACCATTGAAACCAAAAGTGATTTGATACAATATTGGGTAAAAGGTCATGGTCTTATCTTAATTTCTATTCTAATTCCCATTCCTAACTTTGATTTTCATTTAATATTTCTTAGGTAAAAGGTCATTGTCTTACATTAATTTCTATTCTAATTCCCTTTTCTAATTTTGATTTTGATTTAATATTTATTATCATAATATTTATTTAACTTCCTTCATGATATCTATTGTTTCTCACCTTCGTTCAATATTGGTTTAAAGGTCATGGTCTTGCCTTAATTTCTATTCTAATTCCCTTTCCTAACTTCCCAACTTTGATTTTCATTTAATATTTCTTATCATAATATTTCTTGAACTTCCTTCATGATATATATGGTTGCTCACCTTCGTTCAATATTGGGTAAAAGTTCATGGTATTACCTTAATTTCTATTCTAATTCCCTTTCCTAACTTCCTAACTTTGATTTTCATTTAATATTTCTTATCATAATATTTCTTGAACTTCCTTCATGATATATATGGTTGCTCACCCTTTTTCAATATTGGGTAAAAGGTCATGGTCTTACCTTAATTTATATTCTAATTCCCTTCCGAACTTTGATTTTCCTTTTGACCTTGGGGATAAATCGAATCATTATATTGGGTAAAAGGTCATGGTCTTACCTTAAAATTTCTATTCTAATTCCCTTTCCTAACTTCCTAACTTTGATTTTCATTTAATATTTCTTATCATAATATTTCTTGAAATTCCCTCATGATATGTATGGTTGCTCACCTTTTTTCAATATTGGGTAAAAGGTTATGGTCTTACCTTAATTTCTATTCTAATTCCCTTTCCTAACTTTGTTTTTCTTCAATATTGGGTAAAAGGTCATGGTCTTACCTTAATTTATATTCTAATTCCCTTTCCTAACTTCCTAACTTTGATTTTCATTTAATATTTCTTATATCATAATATTTCTTGAACTTCCTTCATGATATATATGGTTTCTCACCTTCGTTCAATTTTGGGTAAAAGGTCATGGTCTTACCTTAATTTCTATTCTAATTCCCTTTCCTAACTTTGATTTTCCTTTTGACCTTGGAGATAAACCCAATCATTAAATATGATAGTCATCCCTTCTAGGGAACTTAGTATGGGTTTCTTAGTGGTTTCGATCCCTTATGATGATGTGAGGTGGTGTTTCAAACATGGGAGTAACTTGTGTTTGCATGTGATGCTCACGGGCCATGGTTTCTTTTGTGGGTTATAGAAGGTTTAGTTCTACCTCCTAAGATAAACTTTCTAAAAAAATTACCTTTATTCCTTAAAGTCAAAATAGATCTATACTAAGGATTACTCTTTATATGTAATTCTACCATATAAATTCTAAGGATTACTCTTTATATGTATTTCTACCATATAAATTCTAACGATAATTAATCACATATATGTGTTAAAGTAGAATATGAAATAAGCCCTTTTTACACTTGGCTTGGCTCGTAGGTACATAGATGTGTGGGTTTGGGAATGTGGTTCACATGAAAAGTAATAGGGATGGATTTAGTGGAAACCTTTTATAAGATCAGGACTCAAACAATTGTGATATTTTCCCTTCTTTCCAAGTTAGTCTATCCTTCTAGAAAAATCCCTTTTAATGAAGGAGATATATCCATATTGATCCACTAATATTTGTTCACCAACAACTATTCTATTTTGGACTTTTATATCTCAAAACTATGCTCATTGAATTTATGCATCTATATCTTTAAACTACTTGAAACTATTTTATTACACCATAGGAATAATTTCAAGAAAAACACATTAGCCATACAAGTTTCCCATTGAAACCAAAATTCATTTGATACAATTTAACATAGGTTTTAACCTTATATAGTTAATTGTTTCATACACATTTTTAGTAAATTAAAAAATATTCAATGTAAAACACATGCACACATTAACATATAATTGTGATTTTTTCCCTTCTTTCCAACTTAGTGGACATCCTTCTAGAAAAATCCCTTTTAATGAAGTAGATATATCCATAGTGATCCATTGATATTTGTTCACAAACAACTCTTCCATTTTGGACTTTTATATCTCAAAACTATACTCATTGAATTTATGCATCTTTATTTTTAAACTACTTGAAACCATTTTATTACACCATAGGAATCATTTCGATATATCTCCCATTTTAATGGGGTGTATCACATTTCTAGAAAAACACATTAGCCATAAAAGTTTCCCATTGAAACCAAAAGTTATTTGATACAAAAAAGTGATTTGATACAAAAAATATAGGTTATAACCTTATATAGTTTATTTGTTTCAAATAGATTTTTAATAAAATGAAAAATATTCAATGTAAAACACATAGTATTTAGAAACAAAAAGTAATTTGATACAAAACAAATTTTTAATAAAATGAAAAATATTC
>CM076583.1:960608939-960768939 GCA_034641835.2 Pinus albicaulis | reverse complement strand
ACAAAGCCTCGAAATAGTTACACATTCATTGGGAAAACTAGTAAATGTGTAAGTCATGAGAAAGAGAAAGGAAACATTAATGGGTCTCGATAAATGGGAGGATGTAAAACAAAGAGTTACAAAAGAAATGGCGAAGTCAATGTTTAATTTCAAGGAAGGGCCAAAAAGAAAAATGTTGAAGGTGCAATATTTCAAGCACTCTGATATAGCTCACTATTTGTATGATAGGCACGTTACGGCCTATGGGCTCCCATGGAATGACGAGGTTCCAATTTATTTTGCAAAATTGTTTTACGTAGAATTTTTTTTGGAAATGAAACCCAATTACAATGACCTTTTGTTAGAATTTTTTGGTCCAGGGAAAGGTCGATTGTGTGACCGTAGGAATGCTAGGCGAGATGTGGAGTTGCCTCGCCCTGAGTCGCCATTGGTGAGTCGACCTTTTCGGGTCGAAACTTTGCGGTCGGAGATGGATGTGACTTCTCAAATAAGTCGAGAAGCAAGGGATGTCATCATTGACAATGTTCACAGCGGATTGGGTGGAGTCGATCTTTGTCTAAATCGACAAAGAGCACGTGAGAATGCACGTGCCAATTTTTTGTATTGTACAGATGAAGAGATTGACAACATGAATGTTGAAGATCTCAGAATATATGCAAAGAATTGTCGCAATGGTTGGCAAGACTTAATTCTTCATGAGGAAGAGGGCACGGGAATGGTATGTGTTAATGACCTTAGGGTTCAATTATTTTAACACATACATGTGTACAATTTGTAATAAATACATGTGTATGTACATGTATACATTTATTTGTATGTACATTAATCTAAAAAAAATGTATCATTATATGTTAAAACACCATTTGCAGCTGTCACGCATGATGAATGAAGAAAATTTTAATATCACTCTCGGGGCCTCTAGTTCAAACAATGAGGATGGGTCTCACCATCAAGATATGTTGACAAATGTTAGTGTTTTTTAAGTGATATTTTTAAAATAAATAATTGTACACACATGTACATGTACATATATAATAATAAAATGTTTTAATAGATTCTGATTCCATTCGATGTTTTTGGGATGGCGATATCTTCTTATTCATTGGGAGATGTACCTTCTACATCTTTTGGGATGGCGGTACCTTCTTCTTCCTTGGGAGATGTACCTTCTAATTTCTTAGGAGATGTGCCACATCCACAATAAGTATGGACAATTTTTCACTTTTAAAATTTATGTTTAAGTTTTATATATATATATATATATTCCACCTCAAAAATTTCCATTAAAAATTGAGATATATATATATATCTATATGTTGAGTTATTTTAATTTTTTGAATTTTAGGTTTATATAGAAGATTTATTTAATCCACAGACTCTGGAGATGGAGATAGGAACATCCACACCATTTCAACCATTTGAAAAAGTTGTTTAATTTTTTTTTTAATATTATTGAAAATAAGTTTATATATGTACACATGTGCATTTTCATATGAAAATTTTTAATATATATATATACAACTGTACATGTATATTGTACAGTTTACTGTTAGAGATGTTCCCATGGGGGAAGTTGTAGCAGGCAAACAAATGGAGAGGGAACCTCATGTGGTATTGCATGATTTTATATATATATATATATATATATATATACGTGAAGTTCTATATATTCTCACTCATTTTTTAAAAATCCAATTTTAATGTTTGTATGTGCATTGTGTACAGGTTCCCCATACTTCGAAAGATAGCGCACAGATTCAGACTCTATTAGGAAAGACACTACATCCATCTGTATTTGATGGACATGATTTGTAGATTTGATTTCAAGATTTCTAGTCTTAAATTTAATTTTTTATATATTATCTAGATGCACAGTCATATATATATAACTTTATACTTGATACTTGTGAGATCTACAATTTTTGGACATATTTTATTACAGTGTTAATATAATTTGTTTGTTCCAAAATGTTAAGTTTTGGATGGTTTTAGTACTTTTGGCATGAGAATGTGAAGTAATGTTGTTATATAATTTGTTTGGTTTTTAAAAATTTTATGTTTTGGATAGTTAAACTAGTAGTAATGTTGTCATCTATAAATTAATGTTTTACTTTTGAACTACATTTGGCATGTTATGTAATGATGTGTTATAATTTGTTTTTATTTTAAAATTTAAGTTTTGGATGCTTGAAGTACATTTGGCATGTGAAGTAATGTTGTGATCTATAATTTTTTGTTAAATTAAAAGTTAAGTTGTGGATGGTTTCAATCTACATTTGGCATGTCATATAATGTTAAATGTTTTTATTGGATAGTTGAACTATAATTGGCATGGCATGTGAAGTAATGTTGTGATATAATCAAAAAGTTTTTAAAACTCAAGTTTTGGATGGTTTCAATATACATTTGGCATGTGATATAATGTTAAATGTTTTTATTGGATAGTTGAACTATAATTGGCATGGCATGTGAAGTAATGTTGCATGATATATAATCAAAAAGTTTTTAAAACTTAAGTTTTGGATGGTTTCAATCTACATTTGGCATGTGATATAATGTTAAATGTTTTTATTGGATAGCTGAACTACAATTGGCATGGCATGTGAGGTAATGTTGTGATATAATCAAAAAGTTTTTAAAAATCAAATTTTGGATGGTTGAAGTACATTAGGCATGTGAAGTAATGTTGTGATATAATCAAAAAGCTTTTAAAACTAAGTTTTGGATACCATTTCAATCTACATTTAGCATGTGATATAATGTTAAATGTTTAATGTTTTTATTGGATAGTTGAACTACAATTGGCATGACATGTGAAGTAATTTGTTTTGATATAATCAAAAAGTTTTGAAAATTCAAGTTTTGGATGGTTGAAGTACATTTGGTAAGTTTTTAAATTTTTTTCAATCAAAAAATAGTATGTAGTATGTAAAGATAAAAAATATCTTAAGATTACTTTTAAATACAATCAAGTGTTCTTGGAACATTTTTCGAAATGATGATACCTTCATTGACCTATGAACTAAAGTAGTTCATGGGCTATATGTTCTGCCTCCTTCCCTTATAAATCCCTTTAATTTTCATTAGAAATATAAGAAGTAGATATATGTTTGTTGAATTGGGGTTAAGGTCATTAATGCACTCAACAAGGTAGCCTTGTTGATTTATAAATTGGTAAATTGATGAAATTTAGTTAATATCAATCTACAACATATATATTTAGTACGTGAAACATTTTTCATCAATGCACATGGGAAAACTACTTGAACAATTAATTGCATTCTAGAACATATATATTGAGTACGTGAAACATTTTTCATCAATGCAGATAGTAAAACTACTTGAACAGTTAATTTCATTCTATAATATATATATATATATATATATATACATGCAACATTTTTCATCAATGCGTGTATAGAGAAGTTACTTTCAGTTGATACTAGAGTTTGCATGTACCAAAACAATTTGTACATGTGAAAACATTTTCACAGATAACGTAACAAGGAAACTCAATTTTTAATTGAGTACTGGAAGTTCTAGAACATATAACCCAGAGAGAATAAATTTTTGGATAGTTCAATCAAAAAAATTCCAATGGAATGCCATCTTCAATAATCTGTTCATGATCGGATTTTGACATTTTCCATTTCTTAATTTCCGTTTCTTTCTTTGATTGAACCTCGAACAACTTTATGCGTGTTGCACACACCAAGTGACTACATTGAAAACTTATGAAATCAGGTTCATAGTCTTCAAAGTAAGCAAAATCCCCACTTTCATTAGTTTGTCTGAAAAATTAACCTTTCAGTATAGTAGATCCTCTTTCATATGAAAATCCGTGATCATTATAGTCTTCTAATAATTTCATTTTTCATTTAGTGAAACGAATAAAATAAACTTCACATTTTCATCATTGTCAGTAGATTTAATTACAACAAAAACATCTCCTGCACAATAAAAGAAACTTAAGAAAATTATACATATTCAAATTTATTTCTAGATATTTATCATTAGAAGGCAATTCAAATGTTACCTTCTCTAACAAGATCAAAAACTCGATCACCATCGGATGATATTGTAGTCTCCTCTTATTGCGTTTCTTTAAACATTGCAACAGACATGTTGCCCTTTGTATTTAACTCTATATGTTTCCAATCTTTTACATACATTTTGTTCTCACAAATGTGATTGGATTTTTTGTTGTCTATGCAAACATGAAAAAAACAAGAATATTTTCTTTCATCCAATGCAAACACATTTCTGGACGACTTTGTTTTAATTGAATGCAATTTTCGAGTCCCTTTTATTGTTTCAACATCATTTCCAATTGATCTATCTATGTCTTCGATCCCAATATGCCAAAAAAACATTTATATGGAAAATTTAAAGAAGAATATAAATATGATATCAAAATACAATCAAAGATAATCATTGTGATAAATGTACACTGTTTAAAATTATATATCCAATAAAAATTAAATTGAATGTACCTTCGCACTTACCTTGATCAGTTAGTCTCATGGCTTAGAGCAGCGATGCACCATTGAACAATTTCTTTCGCATCCACAAGTTAGCTTGCAGAGGGTTTCATTTTATATCTTCGAAGTGCTCATTTTATGCATGCCCCTGCACTGTCATGTTCTCCTTTTCCATGGCCAGTCTCAAAGAAATTCTAACAATGTTTAATTCAAGTTTTCTTATATGACAACATAACCAAAGAATGATCGTGCATATTTGAATTGACCTGCGCATCCGTCTGACCATATCCAATGTTCATTGAATGTTATTCCATGATTTTTCAAGGAATCATAGATTTTTCCAAAACAATGTTGTACAAAATATATATCATGTGTATGATCATCACTGATATAAAAGTGATATTCTTTAATAATATGTCAATTTTCCCTGGTGCTTTCTATATGATCGACGTTTTGTTTAGCATGTCTATATAGAATATGGACAAGCATGGAGACTTGGTTAGAATGATAGTATTCACTCTGAATTTCTTTTTGTGGAACAAATGTGTAGTTTTCTGCAAAATCAATTACTGAAAAACGGTCCCTGGTGGAAAAAATTCATGGGATTTTTTGAATTGCAAGTCCTGCCATCGAGCTCTATGGGAATGCTTGGTGTATTTGTAAATTTTTGCCTCAAAATTTCTCAAAAAGTCTATCACAAAAATTTCTTCTTCTCATAATTCAATTCTTTTAACACTACTTTCACCTTGAATCGATGTATGGATATATTGATATCTCTTCCATTTCACTTTCATGTTGGAAAGTGATTGATCAATTATATTAGTACGATATTTGTTTTAAAATGTAGTCAAATTTCCATAATCATCGCATTTTTTACCACCAACACATTTCTTTTCGTAAAATAGTTCATCGCTTTCTCTTTCACCAGAATTTGAGATATGAAATCACGAATAGTGGAAGGAGGAGGTGAATCCTTCGAAAATGTTCTACCAAAATCAAGGAAGTGTCATAATGTAACTCAAATTCCACATGATAACGAAAACAACAAGTGTCACATATGGTGATAGGTTTTACATACCATGGTGTTTTTTGAACAAAAGAACTGATTGAAACATGAATTTCACGATTCTCTTCTTTGAACTTGTTGAACAAATCTATCAGAATGTTTTCCAAGAAATGTTTTTCATGTTCTTTGTACTGATTTCGTGCTATTTTTCTTCACATCACATGCCTTGCAGTTGGCGAAACATGCGAATTATTCTTCCAATGTTCATATATTATTTTTTTAACATTTTCTCCAAGTCTATCTTTATATGGTTGCCTACAAATAGCTCTCCAACAAGCGAGATCATCATTTACATCTATTTGCAAACGAAATTTCTGATGTTTGTGTAAAGTTTTTCACGAGGTTCCTAATGCTCATGCCGTAGATTTTACCAAGCGATTCTCTTTAGTACTTGATGAAGCCACTGCCATATGTATTGCTCTACGTACAAATGAAAATTTTTTCTATCTAGATCTTTTATTTGAATTTATAGCACTATTTATATTTTGTATCACATTTTCCTTCATTTTGTTTATCTTTGAATACCCAATAAAGTCATAGCTTCTTTTAATTTCCTTAATGATAGGAGATGTTTCAACATTTGGGCTTGAACTGTCACCTTTTCCTTTATGAAATACTTCTAAAAAGTGTAGTTAACATGATATCGTATATAATGGTAAGCTTTTTTATCTCCACATGTGTGAGAATCAACATTTTTTGAGTGTCAACATTTTCTAACATCTCATCATCAACATTGATTTCATCTGTACATATTCGAATGAATAGTACATAATAAGTTTACATATTCAATAAATAACTAAACTAATAAATATATGTATAATTTGAATAATATGTGCATGTGTTCAACATATATATATATATATATATATATATATATACCTTATGATTCAATTTCTTCACTTGAATTTCAATCAACATTTTCACCATATTCAATCATTGGTTCAATATCTCTTTCACTTTCTCTTTCAAAATTTTGTATCGCATTATCAATGTTTTGAGGAATATCTCTCTCTGTTTACATTGCAAAATATTTTTCAAATTAGTTCATCAAATAAAAATTAAGCTTCACATTTTACACTAGGAAAATTTTAAATATATCAAAATCATAATATTTATATTTACATACTTGTTTCAACTTCTAGTTGAGGTTGATTTTCCCCTTCAATATTTGAGAGTGCTTCTATCTTTCTTTTGTGAGATTGTCTTATCTCTTCTCTACGTTCCTCAGCATCTCTTTTTCCATCATATTTTCTCCTACAATTCCTTCGATTTCCCATGATAATAGAGTATGAAGTTCAAAAAATTTCCTTCAAAAATTTAGACAAAAACTCAATTAAAAAAACATTACAAAAGATTTAATTTAAAAAAAACTCATTTTAAAATTTTTGCAAAAAATACATACTCCAATACAAAACACTTACTTTAAAAAATTCAAGAAAAAAATGTCTTATAAAAATGAAATGAAGTTCAAAATATTTCCTTCCAAGTCCTACAAAAAAATTTCATTTAAAAAGTTACAGAAAAACTCATTTTAAAAAATCATTATAAAAGATTTGCTTCAACCCAAAACCAAAAAATGTCCTTTCTAAATTAAGCCCAAATCCATAATTTAAGAAAAAATGAAGCCCAAAAAACTGTATCACATACCTCCAAGAAAAGTCTTCAAAAATGTTTTTTGGATGTACCTCCAAGAAAATTCTTTAAACCCAAAACAATTCCTTGCAAAATCAGATCAAATGTATGAAAATGATGTGTCTCAAAGAAAAGTCCTTTGAATGTACCTCCAAGAAAATTCCTTAAAACCAAAACAATTCTTTGCAAAATCAGCTCAAGAATTCTGTAAAATCAGACCAAACATGCGAAAATATGCAAAAATAATGAGTGATTTTGCGGCAATTTATATTGCTGCGAAATGTTTTTTTCAAGGGGCTCGGCGTTACTTTCAGGCCAATGGAAAGTTAGGTAAAAGTTCGACCAAAATTTTAAGACATAGTTTGGCCAAACTTCTTTGTCGTTTCACTTAATGGGCTGTCGATGCAAAAACCAGTTCGTCCGAACTTTGTTTAAGATTTTGGCTGAACTAACATGTCACCAGTTACGTAGAGCCAAGCCCTGAATAAATTTCTGCAACTTTGGACTGATTAAACTCCATGAAAAATTCTGAATTATACTATTGAAACCAAGACAAGTATTTTCAGAATTGAATCTAATTTCAGGAAATATAACTTTCGTGGAATTTCATAAATATTTACTAATATTAATGAATTTTGTAATAAAACAAATGGAAAAAATTTCTGAAGGTCATTGTGATTCAATGAAATCAAAATTCTGTAACCTCCAAAATACATTGTAAAAAAAATTGAAAAATTTATGGTACATTACATTGGTCTATCATCTCTAATGGGTAGCTTTTATATTTTTAGTTTATAACTTATATGTTGAGAAATTTCTTCCGTCGCGAAACATATTCAAAATATGTAGTTTTTCATATTGGACCAGTTCAAAAAATTCTAGTAATTATGATATGCATCCATCGGCTTTTTAAATATGACGAAACTGAATTAAACTCTGTCTAGATTTTTGTAACACATTTTGTTTCTCAAAAACAAAAATTTTCAAAGAATACAACATTGTGTATTAACATGACTTCTTATGAATCCGTTGATTGTCAAAAAAACACATTATCAAAGAAACGCTAAGTTGACATATCAAATGTGTATAAAAATATTCCAAAAAGTAAGTAATAGAAAGCTAACAAAATTTCTGACAACTTTTATTTTTATCGCAAATTGAAATTCTAAACAGAAAAATTGTTTTAGCTTGCAGAACGTTGAAGAACCAGAAAAAATGAAAGTTTTTTTCTCAAAAAAGGGAAAAAACTGTAACACAACTTCACATTTTCACCATAATATCATGCCAAAAAAAAATTTAGGTGCAAACAAAATATGTCTTCCTTCTTTTTATTACTTAAATTTTCACCCCAATTGGAGCCAAAAACCAGATTTTACATTGCCATTAAGCCAACATCTCTATGCCATTATATATAATTAGGATCCAAAGCCACATATTGTGAGTGTGACTATACACGGTTAACATTGGGCCAACCACTTTGTTTGGGATATGTATAATAGTGGTTGTCATTACAACAACATCATTAGTTTTTTTTAAATGATGAGTTCCTTACCAATATTTATATAACATGGGTGAGCCTAATGGTTAAGAATATGTGATTCCATGTAATAGGCCACATGTTAAAATCCAGAGGGGTAGAGTATGTACACATACGATCAAATATCTGGCAAGCATGGAAAATTCTAACTGTGATAATGAAGTCATAAAATATTGTAGGCCAGAAGTAACCATCATGGAGAATCTTCTGCGCAGTAGCATAACCAAACAAGTTTCCACCACATGCACTAGAATGGAAATAATTTATAACTTTTTTGGCTTCCTCATGCGTGAGACACCTACATAAAATCATATCGACACTACGATGATAAATTATATCGTCGACGATCATATAATATTTCGCTTGGTATTGAATATGTCATTCTTGCGAGTGAGAGGTACTAGGCTGAAAATTTTGGGTATGGAGATTTATGATGAAATATCCATACCACGGGTCAGATGAATCAATCAGAAACAAATACTCATCTGGAATTGGTGGTTTCGTAGTAGGATTGGTACTACTCGAAGGAAGGTCACAAATAAGCTCAGTAAAACACCAAAGACTTCTTTGACTTGGATTTGATGAATTCCAAATCAAACCCCTGCAAAATGATGATTCATTTTGAATATTCCCCCCCCCCCTCCCCCAATAATTGACACGACAGAATGTATGTCATAAGGTTGCAATTCGAAATGACAATGGTCTTTCAGAACACTATATAATGGTGAAATATTTTTACAGCTTGAAGGACTGCCAAAGTGAGCTTCTCAATGTATGTGTACTTAACATCTGTATCATTGAGATTATGACTCAAATAATATATCAGATGTTCAATCCCATCTTCTTCTTGGACTAAAACCATAGCGATGGTTGTATCAAAAGTAGCGAGATACATGAAATAGACAGACTGATAATTTGGGGGATATATTAATGATGCTCGGATCAGGGAATGTTTAAGAACACTGAAGGAAGCTTGAGCAACCTCATCCCAATTTAAGGGTACCCCTTTTTTCAAGAGTTGAGTAAATCCTTTAGCCATTTCAGTGATGTTAGGAATGAACCTCCTCAGAAAGTTAGTCTTCCCTTCGAGTCTTTGTAACTGAATCATATTAGAAGGGACATGCAAATCAAGAATAGGTTGGACCTTCAATGGATCAAGCTGAATTCTTTCTTTCAACACGATGAATCTAAGAAAATGACCAGAACAGACACCAAACACACATTTGTGCAAATTGAGGCATATTTTATAGGGACGACATCCTAGAAATATCACTCTTAGATGTAGCAGGTGGTCAGCCCGTTTTCATGAATGTAAAAGTACATCATCCAGATATGGTTTAATTATATTTTTAATGTCATGAAAATAATAATTCATTTCCATCTAGAATTTGGCCCCAACATTCTTTAAACCAAAAGGGAGATGAAAATAAGTGAATTTTTCCGAGGCATATATACAAGCAGTTTTATATTTCTGCTCTGGGTGAATATTAATCTGATTGTAACTAGAGAATGCATCTATGAAATAAAATATTAGACATTAGGCACATTAATCAATAATTTGGTGAATAAAGGGAGTTTGATAGTTTTATTTCAGAAAAACATGATTAACATCCTGATAGTCGACATGCACTGTAATCTTTTCTTGTTTCTTCATGACTGGAAAAATGTGAGATACACAATCGATAAGCAGAATAGGGTAAATGAATCCATCATGTAAAATTTTTTCAACCTCTACTTTAATCGCAACAAATTTATTAGGCTTAACAGGATGAAGGCGTTGTCATGCCATACTAACATCAGGATACATATTAATCTCATGTTTAGCAATGCTGGAGTTGATACCTGACATATCCTCATATTACCAAGTGAATACATCTCATAATTCACAAAACATACCGTGGTAAGTGTCAAGTTAAGATGGAGAAAAAGATGCATTGATATGAATATTTTCTACAATACCTAGTTTGGTTGAAATATCGATAGAAACTTTTTCTTCGGTATTTGATGGGTTTCGCTCAGAATCGACGTCATGGACAGGAATAGAATTCGTCAAGAAAACAATGACAGTAGGGTGATACATTTCAAATGTATTATCTGCACTGTAATTTGGTTCTTCTTTTGGCATCATGGATTCCATAATGCTCTCATCAGTGGAGAATACATGTGAAAATGGATCAGAAGAAGTACCAAAATTTGAAGTACGATCGACCCAAACGGTCGGTGACAATGGATTTGGATTTCTCGTATAAGCCAAGAAAATTGATTTCTATTCTAGCTCAATTGGACTTAGCGACATGATGTCGCCCAGCCTAACTACTTCAGAATAATTGGGTATCTTCCAGAAGTGAGATGAAGTGGAAGATATCATGTTGCAGGTCTCTATATGGGTGATTTCTGCTGATGTCCCAGATGATGGTAATGAAAATGTTCCCATTAAGTAAGGATCCTTAAAGAGTCCTACACCAATGTCTTAAAGAGAAAGTGGGGGTCTGTGAGCAAACAGAACGGTTCCAGTTGCCTTGGAACTGGAGGTGAAGAAAGAGATTTGATTAATGGCTATGGTACTTCCTTTATGGGGGCATATGATCATATGAAATTAAGTAGATACTACCGCATCCATAGCATAAAACCATAGTACTCCAAGTAATGTATTGTATTCTAGGGGTCAATCAATGACCTCAACCTCAACAATAACTGATATCCCCCCAGGTTCTACTTGAAGGTTACTAAGAATTCCACAAGGGTTATATGTACAACCTTCAAAAGCTTTCACCATCGTAGGGGATTGTGACAAAGTCAACCATCCAAGTGACTTCCAGCAACTCATTGACATGATAAAAGTATATGTGCCTTCATCAATGATAGTACGATGAATGAGGTGATTCAAGACACGTACTTCAATCAATAATGTTAACTATGACGGTAATTGTGGCACGTAGCCCGTGTGATTAAAGACCACAATATTTGAACCCATCAGATCGATTCCACCTATCGTGGACAACAAAGTCTACTTTTGGGAGGGAAGAACCTTAAGTGTTGAAATAGCAGAAGTTGATTGAGCTAGGTCTTCAACTACATTATAATTTTGAGCTACACGAGCTCAAGGATTGAATGTCAATTTGTGAACTACTCCCTTCGATGGATTTATTGTTAACTCTGGAAGGATAGGCGGTATAGTCGAATCATATGAGGTTGAAGTCGAAGTGGTAGGTTGATCTGTAGCCTCACCATTCAACGACAACAATGGATTACTTTAATATTTACTTCGATTCGATACTAAAACATCAGTTTTGGGCTTTGTGGTGGATATCACAAGCACTTTTGAACTAGAAGCAGGATTCATAGAAACCATATGTGCTTCTAGGTTCAGAAAAGGATTTTTCAACACTACAGATGCGACAGAAATCTTAAGAAGCTTTGGTACTTCCGAGCGGCCAGGGCAGTATCATGTAAAATTATCCTCATTACATATCAAACAAGGGTAATGAGGTTTCTGAAAAGAACCAGATGAATTAGATGAATTTTCCTACGGGGGTGAATTTGATTTCTTCTTGGTTTTCCCCTTCTTCCTATTTCCCTATTTCTTATAATTTTTTCCTTTATCAGATGACATGACATGGATTTCAGAAGAAGACGTAGGATCATATGTAGTAGGGTTTTCATTTGAAATAGCAAGTGTAGGATCAGATAGTCAACTTGCTACTGGAGTGCTAGAAAAACCAATCACACCATTTTCGACATGAATTTCATGACGAGATGGAGTAGGAGGAACATTTAAAATTTGGTGGTGGTGCTTTTGTAATATTTTCGTAGAGCATGCCAGATTAAGTGTAAATCAAATCTAGATACTATGCACAAAGAATAACTTTCTCTTCAGTGAAAACACCCCCTTTGGCCACATCCTCAGTTTTAGATGGCAACAAGGACTTAATAAACCACTCAGCTAAAAGCTGACCAAGAACAAATGCTTTAACAATTTGATGACAGTGACACCACTCATGTATATGATCTGATATATGAGTAGCAATGGTTTGTTTAAATATGGTAAAAAGGTAGGTTCCAATTTCATATATGATGGGTAGCTGAAAGTGGGTTAAAAAATTAGTGGCTAAAGCTGTAAAATTATCAAACATAGCTCGTGGTAATTCAATGTACCACTTCGTAGCCAGACCAGTAAGCATTCCCTGGAAAAGACGTAATCCAACGGAATCATCATCTAAGGAATTTGATGAACACCATAAATGATAAGTCATGACATGAGTAGAGGGGTCTTCTCCAGAGTTTCAATTGAATTTTGGAGTGTACAAGGGTAATTTATGTGGAATCACTAGAAACCAAGGTAAATAATGAATGGGATCATTGGTGAGCCGAATTAAATCTGTTAATTCTAACTTTGCAACAAATGGAAACTATTGAGTAAGGTCAGGTTGAGCATAGCCACGATAAGATGGAATTTCCTGAGAAATAGGCCTTTGCATCCAATAAATGGATTCTGTTGTTGGTAACCCAGATAGGGGTAGACTTGCTAACTAGGTTTTGGATAAGATTGAAACTAAGGGAATGGTTTTTGTGGTTGCCATGGTATATGATAAATTTTTTTCCCACCATGATAATTCGAACCTGGTTGTGAATAGACATGGCGAGTAGAAGTTTGTGAAAAAGGTAAACTAGCCTGCAGTTGTGAAATTCTCGATACATATGGTTATTGAATACTAGCCAAGGAAGATGGAGTCTTTGGACCCAAAACTTGAGGCTTAGGGGTGGAAATTCCCACTTGTGCAGACAGACGAGAAACCATAGAAAAAATAACAGGCATAGTGGGCACATATGAAACAGGTTGAAATAGTTGATATTGATACACAGCCATTTGCATCTAAATAGGAAAAGTAGGCTTCCATTGGAAAACAGGCATTCCAGCATATCATGGACCTAAATATGATAGAGTAGTGCGATATGGACCAAACATATATGGTCCACAAGCATATGAGTATAAGGATATTGTACATACTGACTTGGATATGATGGGTATCCAAAAGATAATGGATAAGATGGACGGATATTGGGTGGACAAGCCTACTATTTAGGGTTAGGCCATTCAGTAATCATAATAGATGAAACAAATAGAATTTCAGATGATGACATGGGTGATGTCCATGGAATAGAGGAGACACTAGAGTAGGTTCCATTTAAATCCTTGTAACTAAGTGGGACGAACAAACCACCATAAATATGTTCCTTGGGTGTCATCAAAAACATCGAAGATGAAGAAATAGTAGATGATATGATTGTTATAATATTTGGTACAGTCTAGGATGCTTTCTCTTCCATGGTTAAATAACCCAAAAAACACTCTAATGAATCTACGAGAACTTCAGAGAGAAAAGGATCAACAGAAGCAGAGTAGGTCAAATGAGGAAAAAACTGATATAAATGAGGCCCGGGCCCAATATGAGTGGGAGTCGAAGGGATTGTATCTACCTGATTTTTTCCTCTATTGAGATCAAAGTAGGTGGATGTACTTTCCCATTAGGCCCAAGATGAAATTCAAGCCATAACTCTACGGTATAGAGGAATACTCGATGGTTACGGATGGCTGAGGATCAGAAGGTTGCACCGCAACAACTTCTTGTTGTTTGAATTTGGGATCAACTTCTGGATCAACTTCTAGTTGAACAAGCTCAGGTTTAGGATTTATTGTTTCACGAGTTTGATTTTCATTTTCCTCATGTAACTATAAGATTTCCATATCTATAGTAGCAAGTAAACTCGTATTAGTAGAAACGACTCGAGACTCGGTACTCAAAGGATCACATGTCTCTAGTATATCAGATGATGTAGCACGAAGAGTTTTAGAGGTACTAGACTCGGTAGGGCAAGCACGCCTTTGTATACTAGGAGTAGCTTCTGGCGGTAATGGAGGTTTATTCATTGTCCTATGCGAGCGATCGAGAAGGGGTTGATATTCTTCCATTATTTCTGATTGATTTTACACATAAAAACAAAAATATGGTGAGTTTAAGAAAAAAATTTACCAAGTAGCTATGAAATACAATATACTACCTCAGTAAACTAAGGACTTGTTATACGTGCAGAAAATCTCCCCGAATGCTATGTTCAGTATATCACAGGTACAAGGTGACCGACTTGGTTACCTATGGATGGTAAGCCACCTATAGTTTTCCTTCCAAATATACACGAAGGTACATGGAGGCCCAATCTTTATTAGCGTTCTCTAATGCGAAAACGCACAGTGAGATCATTCCCTTATACTTTTCGTACTAGGACACCACGTGATATACCCGAAAGTACGTGGACGAGCTCTAATATACTTACATACGTGGAATGAGGTATCACACTCAAAATGTATTGTAGACAATTAATGACAACTGCTATGTTTAACGACATCGGAACACGTATTTTAACTTAGACCTCCAAATATTATCATTACTGTTACAATAATTCCTCAGATAAATTCAGATAAATTTTATGTTGATCTTGAATATCAGTTTGTCTTTCGAATTCAATGCGATATGTATTGAACATTCCTATAATGCAATTCAAATGATAAGCATTTTTTTCAACTTCATTTTAGACAATGAAAAGCTAGCTTCTAGGGATAAACCAAGCAGATTGTATGCAATCAACAATGAGCACATCTAAATGCAATTTTCCCCAAACTATTCCTTAAGCAACACTCACAATCCCTATATGCAAATGCATGTTTTTATTTTCAATTTCCTTTATGTTTATATGAAAAAAAAGAAACTAATGCACAAACAATCACTCAAAACTTTCAAGATAAAGGAAGACTAGAATGAAAATTCCTCTTTCTGAAAATAATGAATTGATCAAATGTAAAATTTAACTTTTGAACTATTCAAAAATGATAAAGAAAACACAAAGAAACGTTGATTAAAAAAAACCAAAGTGAGTCAAGAAGAGTAGATGAAAACTAGTCTCTAGAGACAATCAATCATTCAAAACTTCAGTAAGCAAACACTTACATGAATTGGAAAAAGAAAAAATAGATAGATTTTTGTTGGTGAGAGGGGCAACACAGCCCTAAGTGGGAGACAATGCATTACAGGGAATTGTCCCTAAGCCGATAGTGCTATTCAAAACACTGAGTCAAGACCAACAGTTTGTTGGTGCCAGAGGACTCTCTGAAAAAGCAAGCAAACACACTATTTTTTCTAAGACACATTCAAATGACTGAAAATAAGTAGGTAAAGTCTACTAGATCTTGATGGAAAATGAAAAAACCACCATGGATGATCTGTCGATCCCCAGTATGGTCACCAATTTGTTTTATAGAAATACAAACCTACGATGGTGGTTCAATTAGAATAATAGAATGAAATATATCTCACCTTTTCCTTCAAATGAATAGATAAAGGGCGAGAAACCTACTTGTGATCTGTTTGCTTTGCCTCGCTTCCCTCTGTCTCTTTTGTCACTCTCAATCCAACTTAACTCGCTTGATTGATACCTTCCATGGCAAACAGAAGACAAAAAACATCATAAAGGAAATACGATTTATTCAAGTTAAAAAAATTAATCAATTAAATTCATAAATATACATATAACATCATTAAAACATGCATTAGGAAAGGAAAACATGCCTTTATTATGAAGTATAATGAAGAGTACAACCATTTGATCAATTTTTTGTCACTCATCCATATTGAGTCCCATCCTCATCACATCTAGCATCAACAATACAACACCATCACAGTACATGCAAAATACCTGCAAGAGCTGATATCTCACCAACATAACTCAACTTAACACGAATTTCTTCTCTCTTGTGCACTATGTTCAATGCTCTATTTATAAGTAGATGAAGGTAGCTTGATATAAATGAATCATTGAATGGCTTTCCTAACAATGGATGAATAGGTTTCCTTCTTCATGTGAATAGGAGGATAAGAGGTTTAATGACCTCATGGCTTCCAAATTTGAGGCTATCAGATGAGGTGAAAGTTGGAACAACTTCTAGAAGTCACTAAAGGTTGGGAATATTCCCAAAATCCAATGAAACATTTGAACCTATTTGACCAGCGCACTCTAAAGTGAGCCTAGATCCTCTGCAATGCATCCTTACATGGGAGTAGATGCTCTGCAAAGCACTTACAGTTTTCTAGGGGTGCGTTGGTGGCTCAATGAGGCACTTCAACTAGCATGTAAGTAGTGAAACTTTCATGAAGGAAGATCACAAATGTGATCACTTTTTTAGGGCATGTAGCAAACAATTTAGAGTATGACATACCCTAATGAATATTGATCTGTGTTTTGGGATGATGCCCAAATCAACCTGTAATAGTTAACCATTATCGATGCTTATATTGGATGTCGGGCTGGAAAAATGACTATCAAGAATGGGCCCTTTTCTAAATAATTGGTATTATATCCTTCTCCCCAACCTTCCATTGACCATGACCTACCTTTGTGGTTGGAGGATGAAGAAGAAGAATATGAAGTATACAACACTACACCCTACCCCATTTGTACCATAGATGTTCTACTTAGAGGGGGGAAACCTGATGAGGATGATCTCATCGACCAAATCATTCAAATCCAACCTCCCAATGACAGTCCACTCAATGACCTGGTCAAAGAGTCTCAAAGTCATCCTTGGATGGAGTTTAAGTCAGTTGAGTCAACCTCTGAAACCACCAAGGCTATATCATTTGGCCCATCAAAATCTCTAAAAATTAACTCATACCTCTCAGCCAAAGTAGAAGATCATTTATGCTAGCTCTTGAAAGAAAAATTTGATGCATTTAGTTGGCACAACAAATACATGAAAGAGGTGTATCCCTTAGTGTGCACAAATCATATATACATTAAATAAGGATGCAATCATGTGCGCCAACACAAAAGGAGGATGAAACCATCTCCAAAGGACATAGTGAAGGGAGAATTGCATAAATTATTTGATGTAGGTTTCATATATCCCATATCTGATAGTGAATGTGTCTCTCCTCTTGTGAATTTTTGTTTACTACCAGGATCTAAACAATTCCACTAAGAAGGACCATTTCCCCTTACCCTTTATAGATCAAGTCCTAGATGAACTTGTAGGGAAGAAGTCCTCTTCTTTCCTAGATGGGTTCAACGGGTATAACTAGATCCAAATTCTCCCTAAAGACCAAGATGATACTATTTTCACATGTCCCTAGAGCACCTTCACTTACAAAGTCCTTCCCTTTGAGTTGTGCAATGCCCCAACTACTTTCCAAAGAGCAGTTTTGAGCATCTTCTCTAAGATAGTCCATGAAACTGTTAAAATCTACATGGACAATTTCATGCCTTATGGGGATGACTTCCAAGAAGCTCTCTAAAATTTGGGAAATGTGCAGAGAAGTTGCATTGAGATGCATCTCTCCCTGAGTCTGGAAAAGTCTGAATTCTTAATAATAGAAGGAGTAGTACTCGTTCACTCAATATCACAAGCAGGAATATAGGTAGACCTTAAAAAAATTACTATTATAAAAAGGGTGCATGTTCCTGAGAAGGAGAAAGATCTCAGAAGTATCTGAGGTTTGTCTGGCTACTATAAACGGTTCACTAAAGTCTTGAGCCAAATATTTTGAGTTTTTCTTGTCCATTCTCTGTCAAGAATATTTTGAGCTCATTAAGGAAAATTTAAATGCCAACCCCATTCTCCTAGGTCCAAATTGGGCTCTGCCTTTCCACATCCAGACAGATGCATCAGACAAACCTTTGGGGACAATTTTGGGGCATTTAAAAGACAAATTACCCTATGCCATCTATTTCATTAACAAGAAGTTTTCCAAAGTTGAACTCAACTATACTGTCATGGAAAATGAGATTTTAGCTATTATACATTCCTTAAAAAAATATAGACATTATATTACTGGTTATCATACCTTTGTACATACTAACCATGCAACTTTGAAGTACTTAATGAATAAACATGATGTTAATGCTAGAATAATTAGATGGATGTTGTTATTACAAAATTTTGACTCAACAATTGTTGATAAACTAGGAGAGGAGAATGTTGTTGCAAAATTCTTATCAATACTAACTGTACCTGTAGATAAGGAATTGATGGTGAATGATCAGCTTTCGGATGAACGCCTATTTTCTATCTTAGCACTCTCTCCTTGGTTTGCTGACATAGCTAACTACTTCGTTGCTGAAAATTTCCCTCCAAACCTCTCATCCAGGGAGAAGGGAAAGATTATTAGTAAAAATTCCCCTTTCACATAGATTGGTGGAAATCTCTTCAACTTGGGTCCTCACCAAATTCTCATAATATATTTGAGGGAAGAAGATATTTTTCACATCCTCTCAGCGTGTCATGATAGTCCTTGTGGAGGTTACTTTGATGCAAAAAGGGTAGCCTTCAAAGTTTTTCAGGCAGGTTACTATTGGCCTACCCTATACAAAGATGCCACGAGATACACTAGTAGGTGTGACGAGTGCCAAATAATGGGGAGACCTACACCAAAGGATGAAATTACTTTTGACCCTTAGTTGGCTCTAGAGCTAATTGAAAAATGGGGCATGGACTTCGTTAGACCCATTGATCCAAAATTTGAACGTAAGAGGTATATCACATTACAAGGAAAAGACCCTTTAGTGGATGTTTTTGAGGAACCCCTTATAAAAATACCCCATACATCTATTTCTAGCAGAGGTTAGTAAAGGAGGTTAGCAGGCTGAGGGTTTTGTGGATGTTTTCCGCTCGGTGTGCTTCTCATTCAAAATCGCACCAGTGCTCTCTACAACGGAAAGCCCCGGTGTGCACAAAACATTGGTACACTGGACACCATGCGCTATTTACAAACCCGCCTGGTGCATCATATCACTGTAGTGCACCAGTGCTTCACAACTCTTCCGTGCCGGTGCATTATAAAACATCACGCCAAAACAGAAACTGCCTGGTGCGGTATTAAGATACCACACCGGTGCATCATAAAACATTGCGCCAAAACAGAAATTGACCAGTGTGTTCATAAGAAATAGCACCAGTGCACCTATAAACCATGCGCACCGGAAAAGGGTTAAATAAAAAAAAAAAATTACAGCCAAAAAACTGCATTTTTCACTTTTTTCAGTGCTCTAGAGTTCTTGATCACCGGTGCACTCTAGAAGAGAAAGCACCGATGCACAAAAAACATTGGCACATCGAACACCATGTGCTCCATAAACACTCACCCAGTGCATCCTATTACTATAAAGAAACATTGCTTCAAAACTCTTCTATGCCACTGCATCATATAACGTTGTGGAAAAACAAAAATCGCCTGGTGCGGTATTAAGAAACCACACAGGTGCATCATAAAACACCACGCAAAAACATAAACCAGCTGTTTCATTCATAAGAAACAACATTGGTGCACCTACAAAACTCGTGCACCGAAATAGGGGTAAATAAAAAAAAATTACAGCCAAAAAATCGCATTTTTCACTTTCCTCAGTGCTCTAGAGCTCTCAATCATCAGTACGTTATACAAGAGAAAGCACTGGTCGCACATAACATTGGCACATTAGACACCATGCACTCCATACACACCCGCTTGGTGTGTCCTCTTACTATAGAGCACCGGTGCTTCATAACTATTCCACCCCGGTCCATCATAAAAAACTGTGCCAAAACAGAAACTACCCAGTGCGGTGTTAAGAAATTGCACCTGTGCATCATAAAACACTGCACCAAAACTGAAACTGCCCGGTGCAGACTTAAGCAATTGCATCAGTGTGCCTATAAAACCCCGCACACAAGAACAAGGTTAAATAAAAAGAAATTATGGCCACAAAACCAAATTTTTTACTTTTCTTAGTGCCCGAGAGCTCTCCAGCAGCGGTGCAATTTATCCTTTTCTGAGTCTCCCTGACATCGGTGCTCCCATTGCACCCATTGCACGCACTATTGTTGTGCATTTCCCACCAATCTTCAGCTTTCATTTTGCAAAATGGTGGGCAAACTTTATTTTACAAATTCTACAGCCAATATGCCTCCTCGATGGAAAATGTACAAGTATTTTTCTTGTTTTTCCATAATAAATATTTTTATAGGATTATAATTTCAAATAACCTTTAAATTAACCATTTAAAAGAAAAAATAATAATTTGTTGCACGGTGCGCATGAGCCGTTTGGCTCACACTGGTAAGCGGTGCTGCCTGTAAAATTTACAGGCCCCACCGCAACTGGTGCTAATGGTATCCACACTGTGTCCAGGGCGGTACCAAAAGGCACCCAACGTTATTTTAAAATTAAAAAAAAAAAAAGTGCGGTGCGGTCATTTAGTTGGTCGCACCATTGGAAATCGCAATAACAGTGTGGTGCGTTGACAGAATATCTACCTCGGTGTCTTTCAGTGCACTGCATTCGGCATTCTGACAAGGTCAAAGGTGCAGCCTGGTAAAAGGGTGAAGCATTGACTATGTAATTTCTCAGGAAGTTGGTGCGCTGACACGACTATACATGCCAGGGCATATATTTTAGTCAGAGCACCACTCTTCTAACACTCAACGGTTCTTTAAAAAGTTTCAGGCGCACCGCATATGGTGCGTCGTACATCATCTGGGGCACCACCTCTGGTGCACTACAAAAAAATGCCGCACCACCACCGAGCATGACTGTGTTTGTGGCGCACCAACTGGTCTATTTTTTTTTTCCAAAAAAAATTATATATGTATATTCGTAAACACATGTCTAATTTAATAAAGAAACTTTATTTAATATTTCAATGATTCAGAGGGAAGATGAAGAACAACATCAATAATAGGTGGATCAGTATGACCTAGCTCACCAGTGGGAGGCATGAGAGAGGTGGAGAGATGCGTACCCTCGCACTATTATAGCAGATACCCAAGGGCTCTTAAGGCGGGTAGGCCTCCTCAATTTTTATGAGGAGGCTACTTCCCTAAAGGCTCGTAGTGTGTTTTTGAGACATCTTATCTGTAGGTGGAATGCTCATTGACACGCTTTCCAGGTTGGTCCTGACCAATGGTATGTGACCACTAAGGAGGATATATATTTCATTTCAGGGCTATCGAGGAGAGGGGTGGATTTTCCCTCGTTCCCAGAGGTTCCAGCTGGTTTTGTAGTAGGGATTCAGTTAGTTTACTCCCATAGATACATTGGAGCATCAGTTTTTTCTCCTTCAGAGTTTTAGGTCATTGGAGTTCAGTTACGTATTGGTGCATTTGGTAGTGAGGATGTTTAGTGCTTCTCACTTCTCATTTCGACCATTTCACACAACACTAGTGACGGGAATTGCATTAGTTCCTAGTTTCTATATTATGTTGATTCTTTAGTATAGGAGCCACCACTTGTCAAGTGGTCTACCATTTTTTTGCAGTAGTTCTGCACAACCTTAGATAGATGTCATGCTCATGCACAAGGGAGGGTCAACTTCCCTTTTTCTTCAGAGCTTTTTTCTTTATTTTTTGAGAGGTTTCCAGAGATGAGGCCTACTTTCGTTTGGCAACCTTGTAGGTTGATGTTGGAGACACACATGCACATGTGGGGGTAGATGATGACCAAGAGGGGAGAGACTATGTTTCTAGCCAGGATATCGCATGATACACTGGACTTACTATCCAGTTTTGACGAGCTGCATTGCTTCATTATGGTCCCCTATCCTTATGCTGGATTGGATTCTGGAGGGTGTGCCAACATCCTCTTCAGTGACGATGAGCCGCTAGATGATAGAGGTAATATCACTAGTTTATTTGTATTTATTCTAACATGTTCTTTAACTTGTTTTTATTAAATTGTGTAATGAAATTGTCTAATTATTGTTCTGTACTTGTATATATTTTGCATACATTGACTCTTTTGATGGTGATGAGATGTCAGCACCACCACATGATCCAAGTGTGGATCTTGATGACAATTAGGGCATGCCAGATTCCAAGGATCATCAGGAGGCTGATGTAGAGAGAAATGCTCATGTTGGTGTGCCAATACCGCCTTTTTCTAGGCATGGTTGACCTAATACTAGATACAGGATGGAGTTGGGCGACCAACTCAGCGCATTGATTATTGAGGCGAGCATTATTCCCACTCATTACAAAGATATACAGGTCTATGATAAGTTATTACATATGTGGAGAGGCATGCGGCATGACATGTACAGCCTGATCTGGCATGCCATAGGAGCTACAATAGATGTTATGCGATTGAGGAGGATTGTTGCATGTTAAAGGCGTCATCAAGTCGCAACACGTGATGGAAAGTACGCGAGCAGTGACTCGTCATCTCATGATTGTTCACCTTGCACCACGCCAGATGAGCATGAGGCTCCACTAGCATCTAGCAATCATCATGGAGATGAGGTTGGACCATCGGCCACGTTTAGTTAGCAGCCTGCAGCATCTATCAGTACTAGTCATGATCATGAGCAAGCTGGACCATCGACTGTCGAGGCTGCACCATTGACTGAGCAAGCCTCCACTCGTACTTCTATTGATGTTGTACTACCACCAGCTGATCCATGACATTTATATTGTAGTTGTATATTTTTAACATTATTCAGTTATATATATATATATATATATATATATATGGTCCATGTATTTTATGTTCATGTGGCAGTTGTACTTAATTTACATGTTGGTGATCATCGTGATGTGTATATTTTTAGGTCATGCTAGATATGTTCATTTAATGTGTAGTTTGTAAATAGATGTGTATGTGATAGCAGGAGTTATTTGACATGAGATGTATATTTGATGTTTGTGTTGTGATGATGTTAATATATAATGTTAATTTGATGTTTGAATGTGTCTTTTAGTCGAATATGATGTTTGTACAATGGTTATCATGATCGTGATTTTTATTAATTAATTTAATATTAAATGACCATGAAATTTATTAAATATTATGTCGTGATTGTAATTGAAATTTGAATTTTAATTGTATGTAAAATTGAAAAATTGTATTTGTATTTGTAATTGTAATTTTAACCGTAATTGTATGTAAAATATTTAATGTAAAATTTTAATTGTAATTGTAATATTTAATTTAATGTGAAATGATTGTAATTGTAATTTTAATTGTAAATGTATATATGACAAATTGTAAAAATATTGTAATTCTAATTCTAATTGTATATAAAATTCTAAAATTGTAATTGTATTTGTAATTTTAATTTTAATTGTAATTGTATGTAAAATATTAGTAAAATTGTAATTGTAATTGTAAATGTAATTCTAATTCTAATTATAATTGTATGTAAAATATTTGTAAAATTTTAATTGTATTACTGTGAAATAATGATTGTAATTGTAAAATAATAAATCTAGAATAATATTAATTTTTGTAACATAATAAAGTTTAGAAAATAATGCAAATAAATTCATGTACTTTATAATTATCATTATTTTATTATGATCTTACATACAAAAAAAAGAACTTTATACAGTCCAATGCGCTTATCATCATAACACACACCATTGCGTCTTAGTACTCAGATGCACCGATGCTTTACAAATCTTCCACACCGGTGCATCATAAAACACCGCACCAAAACATAAACCTTGATCTTACAAATTGCATCGGTGTGCATATAAAACCCTGCGGACTGGAATAGGGTTATTATATAAAGTGCAGTATTGGAGCAGCGGAGGGTTCGAATCGCGGGCAAGATTTTTTCTGAGGAGATTAGGGTTTGAAAAGAAGAGAGTTCGAATTTCGGATAAGAATTTTATAGCATAGAAAATGAATGATTCAAACAGAAAGATGGACAAAGACGGATATAGGGATGCAGACGGCTACAGAGCTCGACAGAGTACAAAAGGAGAAAGGGAGTACAGGTTGAGACAGACAAAGAGCATTTGGTTGAGGTTGGCAATAGGGTTAAGAGGTCCCATGATGGAGAAATGGAGAGAAGATTTGATGTCAGAGAAATATTAATTAAGGCAGTCAATAAAGTCAAGAGGAACCATGAAGGGAAGGATTCTCATTCCCTTAAGGACAACAGAGAAAGGTCAATTGACGTTTTTGATTGGGCTGGTAGGTCCCATGAAGGGAAATATTCTCCATAATGCGTTTAGAAGCAGTTGGGAGTATTGTTCGAGCTTCGGTTGGCTTATATAAACTTTTAGCGGCAAAGATGACGGTGTATAAAATTACGTCCTTGACTTTCAATTGAACCTGAATGGCATCTCTAACTTGTTTGAGTTGTGTTCCTATGGATGAAACTAGTAAAAAGTGTTCTTGTATTATAAATGGAAATCTAGTGACCATTTCTATGGGAAGAAGAGCATAGATACCTGCAGCTACCATATTTCCACCTGCAAATCAATTTCCTATTGGAAAAGCTAATGTTGTTAAACACACACATGGTGGAGAAGAAGATAAAACACACACATAGAAAGATAAGCATTCGTTGTTCATAGTATTCACCATAGATGTACATTTATAATACAATGGTATAACTCTTGGATTAATCTCCCAAGGTCACTTGGACTCCTTTGTGACTCTTCGCCTTCCCCACCTACCCATAGAGGATTAGATGTCCAACATTCCCCCCTTTAATCCGAAGGGTTATGTGTGAATCCTAGAAGAGAGTTGTAATACAAATTTTCAAAATATTCATGGCAGCACTTAGGCTGAATTAGCTCTCTGAAATGTTGGCATAAAGGGATGGTTTAAGGATGACCACCAACACTGGAATGCAATGCTTATTACAGTTCCTGGAACTCTTCCAAAACTGGAAAGAAGCCGAGGGCTTCTACTAGAGGAAGTGTCCCTCATATTTGAAGAGGGAGAAATTCAACCTAAAATAAGGGAAGTCTACAAACTATGATGGTTTAAGGATGGCCACCAACACTGGAATTCTTGATGCATTTCCTAGAACTCTTCTAAAGCTGGCAAGAAGCTGAATTTTTCTGCTAGAGGAAGTGTTCTGAAAGAGGAAGAATATGAACCTCACATAGATGGGTTTAAGGTTGTCCATCAACCAAATGCATTCTCATGGGCATCTGTGTCTCTGGCTACAACTCTGAATCTGGAATGACTAATTGTGGCTCAGGCTCACTTGAATTATTGTGTCTTTGGCAACAATGCTAAATTTGAAATGAGAGATTGTGGCTCAGGCTCGCTTGATGTCGCGTCGAATCTTGTAGATGACCACCATTTTCCCCCTTGTCAAGTACAAGGTGAGATGATGGTGAAAACTCAACTGCAAGATTTTTCAATATTCTATAAAAAGTTCTGATATGTGACTTAAACATCTTCTTGGCTATTGATGCCCATTGCCAAGAAGCGATCCATCCAAGATGAATATTTTTTCTTGTAGGAGGCTTGTTTCTGAAGCATCTGTGTGAAGAATGGGTGTGTCGACCACAGTACTTGCATGGGTGAATATCAAACAGTGATCTTTCATATGTCCAACTCGATCACAGTGTTGGAATTTTACAATCTATTGTTGTTGTTGTTGTGGAAGAGGAGTAGAGTCTAGAACAGCTGAAGGTGAACTATCATAAAGAAATCTGACACTCTAAAATTTGATGGGCTTGGAGTAGTCCAGAATATAAAAGGAAAACTCCTTGTCATATCCAAGATCAGTTTTTTTCTTGTTATGGACAAGCTCTTCCCAAGGTCTGATGATGGGCTTGGGAAGCAAAGTGTGGAAATCTGCATCTGCATGCGAATCTGCTTTTGAACTAGGCACTGAATGTGAACCAAATTAAACTTTATAGTATTACTGCTGATGGGATTACCTCTCAATTTTTTGAATAGAAAAAAGTTCATAATGATCACTCTTCTCTTTTAATTCTTCTTGTTCGAGCTCTGACTCAAGCTACAAAAATTCAATCTTTTCTTGTGCATCTTGCGAACAAGTTTGAATATCTGTGAGACTAGCTTTGTCAATCATAATTGTATTTTCAACACTAGAGTGTATTAGAGTATTCAGCAACTCTAATATTACTTAAATTTTTCCCATTCTCTTAACAAATCAAACTCTATAAATGACAAGTAGTCTCGATTTGCACCAAGTTTTGGCTCAAGGGAGATATCATACACCAGAGAACATACAACAACCATAATATTTTTAGGAACTTTTCAACACACCATCAGGGTTATGTCATTCAAAAACTTGATTAATATATAAACCTCTCCATTATTTGTATCATGCTTCACTTAGGCATTCACATCAGTTTGGTGCCACACTCAAATCTATTCAAAGATGTGTATTCAAAGATTGCAAACAACTTTTCCTTCTTATTCTTCTTCCTCCTTTTTTTTTTTTTTTAAACTCAAAGCATATATCACTTATAAATGTTCCATTACATATAACCATAAAAAAGGGCTTCAACGAATTTTAAACACACATTAAATGCATACCATTTCAGTCTTCAAGAAGGAGATATCATTGAGCCATACGACCTTCAAAAATGGATTTTAATGCATATAGATTTCAATACATCGATTACACCTTCATAAAATTTATGAGAACAATTCCAGGTCCTCAAACAACGCACAAAAACATGCACAGTTCACCATGGTAGGGGTTTAGACCAGCATATTCAACGCATATTACTTCAGTATTCCACTAGTGATCAACGCTCTAATAGCACTTGTGTTCTTCCATCAAATGGGTAACAATGTTCAATTTTTAATGCAGAGGGTATACACCATTCACATCATTCAAAAATTCATCATTCTCTTTTCCCTCTGCCACTACTCCTCCATGCTACCTCCGCCACTGCTTCATCCCGCTCACTTCCCCCAACTCCTTAGCTCCCCACGCGGGCTTCACTACTCTTGCCACTTCCTTCGTCAGCTCCACCTCACTCCCTACGCTTCAAAAATTCATCATTCTCTTTTCTCTTTGCTCGCTCTTATTCATAAAAACCACTATGGGACTAATATCAAACTTTTCCTTGGTGGATGTGTTGCTATAGAGATTGAAATGTGTCTTCCACTACCAACATTTATCATCGGACACAGATTGAGACTCTCTTAATTGTTGTTAATTCCACCACGTGGCATGCATGCCATTAAAACTGCATTGTGTATCAACTAATTTTTGGAGCCGATGGAAGGTGAGGTGGTCGTGCGAAGGGAGAAGCGCAATGGGAATGCTCTGCGGGAGGGAGGAGGCATGAAGTGGGAGCCCATGTAATGTGGAGAAGTGTATTAGAGGGACGAGCCAGTGGCAAGAAGCCACGAGAGGAGCACGTAGGTGAGGAGCACGCAGGTGATAGCTGAGGGAGGCATGTGTTGGAATGCGATAGCTGAGGGCAGCATGGAGTGGGGAGGTCACCGCATAGGCTAGATGGCGGAAAACAAGGTGATGTTACCCTTGAAATATTTTCAATAGTTTGGGATCTAAGCAACCTGCAACACCACCTTATGGAAATTTCTTGCGACTTGGAAAGCAGAGGCACACTGGTCTATGGGGGGCCTTTCCTCCTGACACTATGATGCCAACTCTGTCTTAAATGTTCAAAAGTGAAGAAGGATGAGACTAGTATTGCATTGCAAACCTTCTCTCCAATTCAACGCATAAGGAGATTCAATGCATCGCTCCATCATTCAATACAAGTGATGATGCAGTGATTATTACCTTATTGTTTAGGGACAGGTTTGTAGGCTAGATTATACCATACGAGCTTGTTGGGATGGGTTGTAAAAACTTCAATGGAGAAGAGAGGTGGAAATCATCAATGTGGTCAATGTTAGGTCCGTGCAAGGAGCACCCAATTGATACCACACAGTTGGGAAGGAGAAAGAGAGAATGGTAGGTCGTAAGAAGGAATATGGGAGGAGTAACTCATGGTGAAGGGAAATTTAGTGAATTACAAACACAATGCTAGCTAAGGATAAATCATGTTAGACTCGATAAGAATAGATAGGGTAGCATCCAGAATGGCAGAGCTACACTTATGTAATGGCAGAGAGAGTTTCTTTGACCCATAAACATTCATGAAAAAGAGGCTTCAAATAGATATGTGATAGAAATGAGATGACTCGCACAAAAACACTAGAAGATATGTAAAGAGGCATATCTGCAGTGCTAAAAAATGCTCAACAAACTGAAATTTTACCTTACAGTCCCAACTCCATATGTGTTCCTTGCTCGGTTCTTGAAATCTGCGGGCTCTGACAAAGAGATGGAAAATTTGGTATTCTTCTTTATGGAACTAAGCTTGATGCAAAGGCCACAAAGACTAGTGGCTCAAATTGGAGCAGGGTCATAATTCACCCGCTCTGATACCATGTTAAATAGACACATGGTGGACTAGAAGATAAAACACACACATAGAAAGATAAGAATTTGTTGTTCATATTATTCACCATATATTTACATTTATAATACAATGGTGTGACTCTTGGATTCATCTTCCAAGGTCACTTGGACTCCTTTGTGACTCTTCGCCTTCCACACCTACCCATAGAGGATTAGGTGTCTAACAAATGTAATAGCCCATTTTGCAATGTATTTCCTCTGCTCAACCCTATACTCCTTTTCTATGCGAAACCATTTCCTCCACATGTAATAACTGCATCATCTAGTCTAAAATCCGTCTTCTTCTACTAACATATGAAGAATGAAGGACTTGTTGTCATTACTCCCAAAACATTCAAGCTCAATTTCTCGTAAAACGGAGATTTTATAAATTTTGTTAAGATTAAGATAGAAAGCACAAAGGAGAAAAGAGGAAATTGGATGCCAAGATGGAGGAGGAAATTACAAATGAGCAAGCATATCATGGGTCAAAAAACAGATCATGGGGCACATTTTCTTGTTGTAGGTTATGGAAAGGTTCAAGTTTCTTTTTCTGAAAGAAGAAGAGGTGTTAAGTCCCTATATTAATAGTGCAGTACCTTATTATGTTAGTGCAGCCCCACTTTTTGTTATTGTTGTACCCCTGTAACCCACATATTGTTATAATTGTGCCCTTACATTATTATTGTTAGGTCGTCTAGGATTACATTGTGGCCACACTAGGATTATATTGTGGCTCCATGGACTCCTATATATAGAAGGAGGTTTTGGTCATTTGTATCATCCAAGAATTGTTCATTCATGTAATGTATTGGAGGATTCCCCCTCGAAGTGCTTATTTATAAGGCGTTGATATCTCTTTTCTTCTCTTTTTGGAGCTGGTTTCACAACATTTGGTATCAAAGATTTGACATTATAGGGTTTCACTGCTCCAAACAGGTTATCGTGGCATTTTAGCTATAACTTCTTTTATATGAAGGTTCAGAAGCTGAAATTTTTAGAGTGAGAAGCATAAATCTATAGGAACATCATCACACAATTTCAGATCTTGGTTCACAAAATTTTTTGAGATATGATCTGTGGAAGTTAGACATTTGTGCAGGCTCCTGAATTTAACCTAAACAGGTCATCGTGGAATTTTCGCCATAATTGTTTTTCTAAGAAGTTTCAAAAGCTGAAATTTTTAGAGTGTGAAGCCCAAATCCTGCGGAACATCGTCAAAAAATTTCAAAGCTTGGTTCACAATAGTTTCGGAGATATGGTTTGTGGAAGTTAGGTCTTTTTCAGGCTCCTGAATTTCATCTCAAAGAGGTGATCGTCGAAAAATATTCATAGATCTCTCTCTGAGCATCAGATTGGAATGTTGTAAAAAGTTTCCATAAGTACACAGACTGTAGTTTTCTGTCTATAAATTTTAGAGCCAAAGGAGGAAAAAATGAGACGTGGCAAGTCGTACAAGTTCGCTCTATTGAACCAGTCCATAATTAGGTCATCGTAGGAGATTGACCACAACTTTGTCTTCAAGAATACAGATGAGTTAAAAGTTGTGCCATTAGAAGTAGAATTCATAGGGCTACCTCAGTGCCAAGTTTCAAATATTTAAGATCTGAAATCACAGAAATAATTCAGTTTCAATATCGAGCTCCTCAAAAGGAAGAAAAAGGGGTGTATTTGTTTCCGAATTGCATAAGTCTTGTAAAAAAAAATCATTTTGAAGTGATTCGAAGGGCCTATTGAGCATATATTTCAGTATTTGGTTTTGAAACGCCTCATAAAAATAATTCCATACCCATTATGTTCTCAAAAATCTATACTATGGTGCATGAAGAGGAAGAATTGTAGTATGAGATATCAAAATTACGGTACCAAGTGCAACAAGTTTCGATCTTACAAAGAGCAACCAAAGATGACATAGATGGTTTAAAAGAAGAATTGGAGGATAATTTGGATCATTTGAAGGATCAAATAATAGATAATATGGATGATAAATTAGTGGAATATAAAATCAAGCATCAACAACAAGTCCTCCAACTCTCAAAGGATAACCTAACTTTGGTGCAGAATCTAATGAAACAAAAAGAAGATCAACATCACATATAAAGAAGTTATGAAGCAGCCATAGAAACAAGAACTCGACAAGTACGATCAATTTCAGAGTATTTCAGAAAGTGGAAGGACTTTCCTGTAGAAGATTCCACATGGGAGGATGATAATTTTATACAGAAGCATCAAGAAATAATAAAACGTTGAGGACAACACTTCTTTGAAGGAGAGGGGCATGTTAAGTCCCTATATTAATAGTGTAGTCCCTTATTATGTTAGTGTAGCCCCATTTATTATTATTGTTGTACCCCTGTAACCCACATATTGTTATAATTGTGCCCTTACATTATTATTTTTAGGTCAGCTAGGATTACATTGTGGCCACACTAGGATTATATTGTGGCTCCATGGACTCCTATATATATAAGGAGGTTTTGGTAATTTGTATCATCCAAGAATCATTCATTCATGTAATGTATTGGAGCTTTCCCCCTCGAAGTGGATTATTTATAAGGTGTTGATATCTCTTTTCTTCTCTTTTTGGAGCTGGTTTCACAACATTTGGTATCAGAGCTTTGAGATTCTAAGGTTTCGCTGCTCCAAATAGGTTATCATGGAATTTTAGCTATAAATTTTTTCTACGAAGTTTCAGAACCTGAAATTTTTAGAGTGCGAAGCTGAAATCCTGAGGAACATCGTCGCACAATTTTAGATCTTGGTTCGCAATATTTTGAGAGATATGATCTGTGGAAGTTAGGTCTTTTTGTAGGCTCCTGAATTTAACCTAAACATGTCATCATGGAATTTCCGCTATAATTGTTTACCTACGAAGTTTCAGAAGCTGAAATTTTTAGAGTGTGAAGCCAAAATCCTGAGGAAAATCATCGCAAAATTTCAGATTTTGGTTCACAATATTTTCAGAGATATGCTCTGTGGAAGTTGGGGCTTTTTCAGGCTACTAAATTTCATCTTAAAGAGGTGATCGTCAGAAAATATTCATAGATCTCTCTCTGAACATCGGATTGGAATTCTTTAAAAAGTGGCCATAAGTACATGGACTGTAGTTTTATATCTATAAATTTTAGAGCCAAAGGAGGAAACAATGATACGAGGTAAGTCGTACAAGTTTGCTCTACTGAACTAGTCCATAATTAGGTCATCGTAGGATATTGAGCACAACTTTGTCTTCAATAATCAAATCAGTTAAGAATTGTGGCATCAGAAAGAGAATTAATAAGGCTACCTCAGTGCCAAATTTCAAATATTAAAGATCTAAAATCATAGAAATAATTTAGTTTCAATATAGAGCTCCTCAAAACCAAGAAAAAGGTGTGTATTTGTTTCCAAATTGCATAAGTCTTGTGAAAAAAAAATCAGTTTGAACTGATTCCAAGGCCCTATTGAGAATATATTTCAGTATTGGGTTCTAAAACACCTCCTAAAAATAATTCCATACCCATTAAGCCGTCAAAAAGCTATACTATGACACATGAAGAGGAGGAATTGCAGTATAAGATATCAAAATTACAGTACCAAGTGCAACAAGTTTTGATCTTACGAAGAGCAACTGAAGATGACATAGAAGGTTTAAAGGAAGAAATGGAGGATAATTTGGATGGTTTTAAGGACCAAATAATAGATAATATGGATGATAAATTAGTGGAATATAAAATCGAGCATCAACAACAAGTTCGCCAACTCTCAAAGGATAACTTAACTTTGGTGCAGAATCTAATGAAACAACAAGAATATCAACATCACATCGAAAGAAGTTATGAAGCAGCCACATAAAAAATAACTCGACAAGTATGATCAATTTCAGAGTATTTCAGAAAGTGGAAGGACTTTCCTGTAGAAGATTCCACATGGGAGGATGAGAATTTTATACAGAAGCATCAAGAAATAATCAAGCGTTGAGGAAAACACTTGTTTGAAGGAGAGGGGCATGTTAAGTTCCTATATTAATAGTGTAGTCCCTTATTATGTTAGTGTAGCCCCCATTATTGTTATTTTTGTACCCTTGTAACCCCCATATTGTTATAATTGTGCCCTTACATTATTATTGTTAGGTCGGCTAGGATTACATTGTAGCCACACTAGGATTATATTGTGGCTCCATGGACTCCTATATATAGAAGGAGGTTTTGGTCATTCGTATCATCCAAGAATTTTTCATTCATGTAATGTATTGGAGCTTGCCCCCTCCAAGTGGATTATTTCTAAGGCGTTGATATCTCTTTTCTTCTCTTTTTGGAGCTGGTTTCACAACAAGAGGTGTAGTTTTTAAAAGAAATGGCCTAAATATTTTCACATCAAAATGTACATTTCCAACATGTATAAAAACTAAAATATCTCAAACTTCAATAAACTGCTTGGAAACAAAACTTTCCCGACCATTTGTGAAAACTACCCACATTTTACCATACCACAAGTTCACATGCCAGGGCCCTATAGTATTTCATCTTCACACACCCCGCATTGGATTCTCTCCACATAACCAGTGGGGAACTCTTACAATAAACAAAATGCATTGGAAGAATAGTTATTTCTATTAAGAATTTATCCAATTCCAATTCTCAATTCTAATTCTAATTTGAATTCTCAAGAATAAACAAAATTGGAATTCTCAATTTCTATGGTTGGAGTTCACTAAATTTTTCTATACACACCTAAAATTAATTTCAGTGCCTTAACGGTAAATCAGTGTTACTGTACATATAACCACATTGGTGTATTTTATTTACTACGCACCCTTGTCAGTGTTACGAAAGGACGTATCAGTGCGGTGCTATTAAGTGACGCACTGGTGACGAATAAACACAAATAAAAAAAATGCAAATCTACTTTCTTCACGTGAAAAAAAAGCGGCAAATTGAAAAATGGGCGGAAAAATATTTTTGAAAATATAATTTCATAAAATTATTCTTTAAATACTAAACACTTTTCATTATTTCACTAATTTTGCTAAAATTTTCAACCAAAGATTTGTAGGAGACATACCTAGAGCAAGAGACCATGACAGCACTGTGGAGCAGTGAAATACATTTGAACATAGGTATTAAGACAATTAGAAACGAAACCTCTGGTGATTCAAACCCTTTATCATAGAATTTCAAACCATCTCTTGATTAAATTTCATTATTTATTTTACTTTTTCTGCAGTTTTATCCATTTTTACCGTAAACCATTCTTTTTTTGGTTTTTTTCCTTTCTTCTCCCTATTTCTATGATTTTAGAATTAGGGCGTTTCATTTTAGATTGGCATCCAACCCACGTGACCACTTGGATAGTCAGATCCAAATCCATTCGGCCATTACGTGAATTTTTCGAGAAAATGGATTTTTTTTTATCGGTGCACCCTACGTAACCTAGCACATATGTGCTATGTATTATATAGCGCACCACGCAAGTACTGTGTAAAAAAAAATAATTGAAAACATTTTTTTTAAATCAGTGCACCATATCTGAAATAGGGCATCGGTGCTCCATGTTACGAGTATAACATCGTACAGTCTATTACACTACTTGTGCATTGCGTTTATAATACCCCCACGCACCATATGATCTATTATACTATTTTTGAGGTGTACTTTTAATACCCCCATGCACCGATGACAATGCGTACATCATGAAAGGCGCACCAGTTTCTTGAGATTTATTTTTTACCTCAAAAGTTGACAATTTATTTATAGATATATTAACGAGTGATATGATGCATGTTATAATTGATAAATAAATGACTGACAAGAGATCAAGTAACAAAAATAATGATAACACATGAAGAAAATAAAAAAAGGCAAGTTCTCTGTAAATTCTTTATAAAAAATATTATTTTTTGAACTACATGTAAGTTTAACTAATATGTATTGTTTACTTTGTATCATGTAGAGCCACAAAATGACGAAGCTCGATAAGGTTATTTCTAACTTAGGAATATAAGGGCGTAAAATCTCGATGGAAAAATTGCAAAAGGATGAATCAGGTGAACGAAAAAATACTATCGATCCAATACGAGTTTCTTTTTTTAATTATCATTGATAATATACTTCAAATTATTAGATAACATGTGTCAAACAATCTATTAATTCACATCATTTTAATGTTCTACAGGGACCAACAACTTAGAAAAGGAATATTATTCTAAGAAAAGAAAAAAATAGAACATGCAAATGAAAATGAATTACGCCTTAGCTCATCTGGAGTGGTGTTGGAGGTTAATTAAAGGGGGGGAAACTTTCACAAAAGTTTGAGGGATCTAGTGGAACAAATGTATAGACGTTCTTTCCACTTACAATAAAAAAATCAATCCAATGATTCCAAGAACCAAATTTCATCTAAACTACAGGAAGAGTTTCCAAATAATTGGACAATGAGACATGTCAGACTTTTAATAGCAGAAACATAGAAAAACGAAAAAGAAGGAATGAAAAATTAATATTCCTTTAAATGTTTGCCTAGAATTATTTATAAATATCACTTTTGTTATATTTACTTTTCATATATCAATATAAAAATTAAATATTTTATTGCCATGTTACATTTTCACGAAGATTATGAAAATATCAAAAGATGAACGAGCTGATATCAGAAATATGGAAATAGGAATGTCCAAAAAGGTGTACAAGGAGATGGTCAAAGAAATGGATAAAATTGCATCACAAGAGGAGCCATCTCAACCAAAATGTACTTCAAATGTAATATGTAATCATTGAATTTTTCGATAATTAGGTACAATAAATAAACAGTATAGCATTAAATATTAATTTTCAAGAATTTTCTTGCAGAAAAGAAAAGAAAATGGAACCTATTTAGCACGTAAAACAAGACAACAAGGAAGAGAAGGGTTGATATCTAAGTTTGTGAGTAATTTTTACTTAGAACAACTTAACTAGATTTCATTTTTGTAGTTTTTAAGTTGTTTTACAAAAATCATCATTGAATATCTTCAAACAGGTGCTAACATACAAAAAAGTACCATCAGACGAATTGATTGAAATTGGGTTAAATATGGGTTCTGAGTATATGTTGGCATATCAGAAATTAATAGTGGATTTTGTAAGCATATATAGATCTTGTTTAACTTAGCTTCATCTTTAATTAATAGAAAAAAAAATATTTTATATTAAATACATGATTTGTTATGGGTTATAAAACTTGCAGGAAACAAAGTATGGAACTGTGCCAACAGATGAAATTTTGAAAGATGGCATGGTACATGGTTTTGAAAGAATGTGTGTAGTTTATGAGTCAATTTTTGCTATGGTACGCCATTTTTCTTTTCAATTTATATTGATGTATATTATTTAATATTGCAATTTCATTATTCTCACCAATGTATATACACTAATTTTAGTTTATTTTTATGTTTGTAGATGGAAGATGAAGAAGAGGAAAACAATCAACACCATGAACAAAACATTCCTAGAAATAACCCAAGTCATGGAAGTAGCTCTAGCAGTGACGACAGTTCAAGCGAAGAATGATGATCACTATGTTTGGATATCAAAGCAAGGCATTGTAGTTTTTGAAATATGTATGTGAAATCAGACATTTTGTTTAATGTAATACACATAGTGTCCCAATTGAAAGAAAAAGGGATACCAATAACTATCCCATTTTGTATGACAAAGAATATCTTATTCATATATATATATATAATAAAATATGTTTTAATTTATTCTATTGCATTCTCCATTGTCATTCTCAAATGCACTAATAAAAATTTAATTCATATGAATATTTTTATAAGATATATATGTGTCGACTTTTCATGAATAATGAATTTTAAAAAACCACAATAATTATGATATGATATAACAAATTAATCCAAACATCACATTGAAATGCATTAATAAAAATTTAATTAATATGAATATTGTTATAATATGTGTCAAATTTTGATGAATAATAAATTTAAAACAATCACAATAATTTCACTGTCACATATCAATGTTTCTAAAAAATACAAAATGAAAATTAGTGCGTGTCAGATAGTGTACATCGATGTGTTTGTATTATGAAGTGTACCGGTGCATTTCTACAACCTATGGGCTCTGCACAAATACCAAAACCAATTAAAAATATTGGTGCATTTGTGCAGTACAACGCATCGGTATTATAAATCTCAGTGCGTTTGTGTGATTCTATACACCAGGGCGTTTATGTGTCTATACGCACCGGTGCATTTGTACGACCTATGGGCACCGCACAAATACCGATACCAATTATAAATCTCGGTGCATTTTTGTGATACTACACACCAGTTCATTTCTATAAGTCTATGCATCAATGTGTTGATACGACCTGTAGACACCACACAAATCCCAATACCAATTACAACAGCCCTGTGTGTTGTATCACCAACACTACGCCAGGTGCGGTTTTATACCTTAACAGCCCGGTGCATTCTTCTTCGACCACCCCAGGGCACCTTTTACATGTACACAGCGGTGCGTTAAAGCCAGAGTAACACACCGATGAAAAAAACACCTGTAACAACCTCCGACCACCCATTTTTTTTTAGTTGTGTTGAGTTTCCATTAAAATCTCCGCAAGACCTCTGTAACCATAAATAGATGTCGTAGAAAATGTTTTTTTTACAATTTTGGCCAATTTTATAACACTAAAAACCTCCTTTATAACCTCTGCTAGAGGGTCTTTTCCTTGTAATGTCGTAGTCTGCACTAACTACTTGACCAAATCGGTTGAAACAAGGGCTGTAAAGGTAGCAACAAAGGAGAAGGTAATTGAGTTTCTAAGAGAAAATTGTTCTACAAATTTAGATACCCTAGAGATGTAGTCACAAATTAGGGGGGTTGATTTACATATCATGTCATTAAAAACCTCCCGAGGTAGCACAACTTATAGAAAAGTTTAGGGGAAAATTTTCTCCCATGGGCGAAATTAAAGGGTTTTAAATTTTTATTGGGTGAATTTTTATATCATAGTATATTATTTCATTATTTCAAATCGCCCCAAATTTATTTTATAAAAAAATTACGTCTAGAGGTTAGCCCACCTTATTTGAAGGGAGAGGCTAAAGAAAGTAAATTTATATTTCAAAGCGCCACAAATTTATTTTACAAAAAAATAGGTGTAGAGGTTAGCCCACCTTATTTTAAGGGAGAGGGGGAATTAAAACAACTTATATGCATATTAACTATAAATCTACTGGATCAAATCTCCTTTCACTCTAAAGAGGTTTTCATCTTAAGAGATTTGATCCCTCTGAACAAAATAAAAAAAAATATCCTTAAAATAAAATTAATTTCATGGTATTTACCCATGGTAATTACCCATAGTATTCATGTGGAACATAACATATTTAAAGGGTAAAATTAAACCAACCTAGATCCACATTAACTTAGGAGTCTACCAAGCTAAGAGAGATATCAAATAGCTTGTGACGCAAACGTATTTTCACAGAGTGAAAAAAAATTGAACCCTTTTGAGGTTTGGTGGATCCAATGTTAAAATGGATTTACACAAGTCACATTTTGCAAGTCTATATGATTCTTCAGAAGTGGGTATGTTTTTTATGTTATAAATTCCTAGATCAGGTTTTAAAAGTGGGTGTGTTTTTTATGTTCTACATTTTATTTTAAATTATTGTTAGGAGGGGTAAATAATATATTTCCCCATTAAGATAGATATTTAAAGATGATAGGGAAATTGAAATTATGGATTGTATGAATTTGAAGATGATGTTTATATAAATATTTGTTTTATTTATCTAAGTGATTTATAACTTAGTGAGAATATTTTAGTATTTTTCTGTATTAATGCTTCAAATTAAAAATCACTTGGACTATTTTTCCAACATGATAATGTGTGGAAAATTATGATGTCTCGACGATAGAATTTTTTTTAACAAAATATTCGTGTAATATGCTCAGGATGTTCGATTTCATGGAATATTTTCCTTCCTCCATGGAATTCCTACAAGATGAGACTCCTCCTTTAACTGAGCTTCATGAGTAGTAGACTCTTCTCTGGGAAAGGATTCATCTTAACTTTAGTAAGTTCAAGTGACCTTTAATTTCATTTTAATACCTTTATTGACAATATCTAATATCAACATGTTCAACATCATTTTAGAAAAATCTTATTGAAATTTAAACTAAAATATCATATTTTCTAAAAAATAAATCTAATTAAATATGAAACGTCGCAAATTTATTTTTAGCAATGCCACGTTGTTTTTCACCCTAATCTCTTCAAATTTTAACTGCATTGGCTTCAATATTTGTAGGTATACATTGTGTTTTTTATTTTACTTTTAACTTGAACGAAACTCATAAAAGGAAATGATAAAAGTGATATGAAGGGTTGTTTAAAAATGAGACCATCATAAAAAAGTTCTATTATGGGTAGGAGGACCCATCAAATTTAACCCCTGAAGCCACGGATTTTAAACCTTCACAATTTACAACCTTCAAAATTTCTAAATAAGTCTAGGTGTTGTTATTAACTTTTTTTTTACTTTCGTTTAATTAAGTATGAAAACATTTTCTTGATAAGTAAGTAACTGATTCTCTCTCTCTCTCTCTCTCTCTCTCTCTCTCTCTATATATATATATATATATATATATATATATATATATATATATATACACACACACACACACATTTTTTTATGAAAATTATGAAATACAATTCTAGCTATTTTTTATTTATCGAAATGTATCTTTAAATACATACAAAGCTAGATTCTACAATTCCAAAAAAATTACTCAAAAACTAAAAAGTGATCTTATCATAAATAATAAAAAAACAAACAAAAAAAATTATGGGTTCAAAATTAACACAGGGGATACTTTTATTCAAATAAAATATAACCTCAATCCCACACAAAAAATTATCTGAAAAAATTTCAAAAATAAAATAAAATATTTAAACCAATTCCACTAAAATTTGTAAGGAAAATATGTAATACTTTTAACACATTACCTTAATCTTATAAAAAATATATATACAATAAAAAAAGAACACTTAGTTTCAAAAAACTAACCCTATTTGAGGTTTTCGCCACTTCTACCTAATTTGATAACCAACATGGGAGGGAATGCCACATTGTCCTTCTAGTAAAAAAACATCCAATAGGACCATAAATTTTGTTACTAATAATTTTAGAGGTTATTACATTAACAAGAATTATTTTTTAAGCAATAATCTTCCAAATCCAACGACATTCTTATCATTCATACTGACACTTTCTTAAATTTAAAAGAATGACTCGAAAAACGTTTCAATATTGCATACAAAAATTTCCAGTTATTGTAGGTTAAAAAGTAGGCATAAACTCAGTAATGAAGTTGTCCAATTACACAAGAGATATAAGTTATTACAGAATCAAATGTACGCATAAATTCAGTAACGAAGTTGTTTAGTTGCACAAGAGATCTATGATAATACATAATCTCTAAATAGTCGCATACTAAAGATTCACTGAATAAGGAAAAAATGAGATAGCTTTAATTATTTGAGTCTTCACCACCTTCCTTGTCTGTGAATATCTTCAATACGAAGAGTGAGTTATCCATCACCTCCCTTTGTTTTTAGTGTTGGTGGCCATAGGTTCCCATCTAGGTGCAGAGGGAACAATTCGAGCAATTCTCCCGTCTTTTCATATTCTGTTGAAATTGCTAGTCCCTGCTCATTAAATGAAATGTAACTTAAATTAGAATTTGAACAATGTATTTGAGAACTTTGAAAACTATAATATGAACAACGTATTTGAAAATTTTGAAAATTGGTTACTGAATGGGGAAAATTCATGTGCATATATGTTTGAAATCAATAATAAAAGCGAAGGAATTTGGATGTAAATGTAATATCTGATAGATGAAGAGGAAAAGTATGTAACAAAAGAAAATATTTGATTTCATTTTTAACAATGAAGGCTCATTTCATTTCTTGAATAGGTTGGAAATCTAATAAAGAAGAACTAGCCTAGCCAATTATTTGACTTGGATTTTCATTTTAATTGTAGTTTTCTCAATATTTTTGTAATCCGATAGATATGAACCCAGTTAATTCTGAACCGTTTAACTTTGTGCATATCCATCAAAATTTCAAGAACAATTCGAAACCTGAAACGAGTTATGTTCAAATCCCTTTGAAAACAACTTGGATTTCTTTCTTATATATTTAACAAAATATTTCCCTATTAATATCCAAATCATAGAAATTGAGAATCGATAATATACTTTCTTGAGATAAAAAAAATGTATCTATATTCATTGAAGTCTAGCAAGTAATATTGCAGGATGGGGTTGAACATATACAACACCACAAAATAAGAATTTGTTAGGAAAATAGTTAAAATTATTGAAAAACATGAACAAACAATGTATAGTTTTCTTGGGGTTGAAGGGGTGAAGGGTGGCCCCAAAGAGAGCTCTGTGATTTCCTTCTCATATTAAGAAGACACTTGCATGGAATTTTTTTTGTTCTTTCCATCTCTTGCTACAGTGAGTGTTTTGAAATAAATAAAAAAGCACTCTTTTCTTCCGCATCTTTGTAGGGTTTGAGTAAACTCACAATATCTATGACCTCATATAGAGAGGAGTTAGTACAAATGCATTTTGTGCATAATTATTCCTAAAGCTTCTTATGCATTTGGGTTGGATTCTTCCATAAGCTTCTTATGCTTTTGGGTTAGTCTCCAGCGAGGAAATACATTTGCTTCATTTCTTCACTATGAACTTCTAATATGTGGAGATCTAATATTAATAAAGCCTGACCAATTTTTCTACGACAAACTTTGATATTTGAAATCTATGGGTGGAGGGAAGGAATGAGGTTCCATACTTCTTTATATTTCCTTACTGAAAGATAATAAAAACCCCAAATCAACCGAAATTAACCTGATATTGACTTATATCATATATTCAATATATATAAGAAGTTTCAATAGCTATATGAGCGGGAAATGGACGATTTTAAATGATTGCTTTGGGGAAACATTAAGAATCTGAAATTGGACTCATGATAAATTATTTAATTAATGAGGGTATGTGGTAAGAAAGTTTTGTATCAATGTACTTTCCTTTCAATTATTTTTTTTCTAATAATTGTAAATGCAGAAGTGTCCTCAGACACATAACTTTATTGATCATGCAAAAAGATTACATAGCAAATTACAGGAGTTTACACACATAAACTCACACTCTCACATTCTCTCATTACACACTCAACAATGAAAATAGGAACCTAACCTATTTATAAGCTCTATGTTCTAACTTAATCTAGTTATGGATCGCTTGGAAAATAATCAAGTGTCCATTTACAATAAATGAGCTTCTAACCATTCTACTAACTTCACTCCTAACTTAGAGCCTAGGAAACGACTCTTTTCTAGAGTCCTAATTTTTAATAATAAATTTCTATTTCTAAATATCTCAAAGATTCCTTAAATATTCTAGAATAATAATTATTAATTTAATATCTTAAATTAATAATTATTTTATTTAAACATTATAACCTATGATAAAATTTATTTTGGATCATCTAACATTCCCCACTATGATCCAAAGATACATTACAACAGATACCAAGTTCATCCCTGAACTTAGTAAAATTTATTTTGCCAAGAGGTTTTGTGAAAATGTCGGAGGTCCGATATTCTGAAGGTAAAAATATTGGCTTGATGACATCCTTTGCAATGAGAGATCTGATATGATGATACTTGGTGTCCACATGCTTTATCTTTGAATGGAAAATTGGATTCTTGGCAAGCTTTATTGTTGATTGATTGTTGATGAATAATGAAGTAGCTTTTGCTGGAGGGATTCCAAAGTCCTGTAAAACTCAACGTAACCAAACAATCACACATGCTGATTCCCATTCTGAAATGTACTCTACTTCTGCTGAAGAAGTGGCCACTGTAGCTTGCTTCTTGCAACTCCAAGAAAATGTAGCTGACCCCATGTTCATTAAGTAACCTAAGGTTGATGCCCTTTCATCAATACTGCTAGCAAAGTCGGCATCTGAAAATCCACCAAGTACAAAATTTTTAGTCTTTTTGTAAAGAAGACCAAAATATTTTGTTCCTTGGATATATCGAAGAACTCTTTTGGCTTCATTCCAATGGATTTTTAGTGGTTCCTGCATAAAACATGAAAGAATACTGACTGCATAAGATAGATCAGGACGAGTGGTTGTCAAATAAATCAAGCTATCAATCAACTGTCTGTAAGTAGTGCTGTACACCTTTTCCCCCCCTTCAAATTTTGAAAGTTTTAAGTTTTGTTCCATAGGGGTAAGGACAGGCTTACAATCCTACATTCCAAATCGCTGAAGAATTTCTGCTGCATATTTACTCTGGGAAATGAAGATCTGATGTGGACGTTGGAATACTTCAACTCCAAGAGAGTAGTGAAGTAGTCCATAATCTTTCATCTTAAAACCTGCATGTAACTCCTTTCTCACATGTTCAATGTGATCATCATTGTTCCCTGTGATGGTCAAATCATCGACACACATAATGAGAATGACCAGATATTTTCCCTGTTGGCTCACATACAAAGTATCATCAGATTCACTGCGATGAAAACCAACTTTGCGAAGGTATTCATCCATTTTGGCATACCAAGCGCGGGGAGCTTGTTTCAATCCATATAAAGCCTTGATTAATTTGAAGAATTTATGTTCTTTCCCTTCAACTTGAAACCCTAGTGGTTGTGTCATATATACATCTCCCTGTAATTCCCCATTGATAAAAGCACTTTTGACATCCATTTGATGAACTTTCCACCCTTTCTGAGCTGCTAAGGCAAGTGTGAGGCGGATGGTGTTCCATTTAGCTGTGGGAGCAAAGGTTTCCTCATAATCGATCCCTTCCTACTGTGCAAAACCTTTAGCAACAATTCATGCTTTATACTTGTCAATATCACCATTTTTCCTGTACTTAATTCGATAAACCCATTTTCATCCAATAGGTTTAACATGTTGAGGACAATCAATAAGTTTCCAAGTGTTGTTGTCTTGAACTGCCTGATATTCATCAACCATTTCTTTTTTCCATGCTTTATGTTTTACTGCCTCTTGAAAAAAAGAAGGTTCAGAAAAATCATTTGTTATCAAAGCAAAATTGCCTTCATTTCGTTTTGATGCCCTTGTTCCTGTTTTGTTTTGTTCATTAGGCCTTACATCTTTCAATAGTTGAACTGCCCATTTTGGAAGTTGTTGCTAACTTGTTTGAGGTGCTGAGAAGTCCCCATCATTGTAAAGGGGATTAATGTAAACTTATGTTTGTCGTTCAGGTGGTGAATCTAGAGAATCACTGTCAGAATAACTGCTGCTGCTTGGAGACGCTGATGAAATGCTAGAAGACCCAGATGATTTTGTTGAAGTATATGGATTGGATGACTCATCTTCAGAGGAAGGAAAATCAAGTTCATACCAATTTGGTGAAGCTGGTTGACTTTGCATATTTCCTTTCGTTTTACTGCCCTTAGTTTCTAACTTGTGAATAAGACTTTCGATTTCTTCAGCACTCTTACTCTTTGTTTCATCAAAAATGACATCCCTGCTCATAATAAATTTTCCATTTGTCAAAATATGATACCCTTTCTTTTCATCTGAATATCCAATCATGGTGCATTTCAAACTTCTTGAATCAAGCTTAGTTCACTTTTCTTTGGGAACTAAGGCATAACAGATGGATCCAAAAACTCGAAGATGTTTAACTTTAGGTTTGAAACCAAACAAAGCTTCATAAGGGTTGATTCCTTCTAAAGAAGAAATTGGAGATCTGTTTCTTAGATATACAGCTGTATGGATTGCTTCTGCCCAATATGTTGGACTTAACCCTTTGAAATTTAACATGGATATTTCCATGCCTAACAAGGTGCAATTCATCCTTTGTACGACTCCATTTTGCTGTGGAGTGTAACCATTTGTAAGATGCCTTCTGATGCCATTTTCACTACAATAAGTTTTGAATTCATTTGAATTGAATAAGCCCCCATTATCTATCCTGAGAGTACCTATCTTTTCTTTGGCTTCATTTTCAACAAGTTATCGAAAAATTTTAAACTTCTCAAAGGCTTCTGACTTGTTTTTCAAGAAATAAACCCAATTCATTCGGCTGAAATCATCAATAAATAGCAAGAAATATTTGCAACCACCTAATGAACTTTGTAGTGGACCACACACATCACTGTGAACTAGTTGTAGTAGCCTGTTTGCGCGCCATGTACTTGTTGGAAAACTTTCTCGACTCTGTTTTCCATAAATGCAGGCTTCACATTTTGCATTTTATTTTTTGAAAGTTGGAAGTCCTTTAACCATCCCGTGTTTCTTCAATTGAGAAAGACTATCAAAATTAAAATGTCCATATCTTACATGCCATAATCTTATAGGTGAAATTCCTGTAGTAACTGCCCCTGCAAAATCAGAATGCCTTGGAATAAATGTTCCTTTCATCCTTAACAGTTTTCCATCTTCATATCTTGTCATCACTATTTGGAAGTTTTGCTTGACTGAATTAATATTAACTAAGCCATCTTCCATAATTATTTGATGTCCAGCTTGTCGAATCATGACCAAAGACAACAAATGTTTCTTAAAGGTGGGTACATACCACACATTGGAAATCAATTTTTCTCCAATGTTAGGGAGAAAAACTTTGACTGCACCTTTTTCATAAGGCGTATTTTTTGTATCATCTGCTACAAATATGGAATTAAGATGGCACTAATGAAAATTGAAAAATAAATCTCGTCTACAGGTCATGTGCTGAGTTGCTCCTGAATCCAAAATCCAAGCATCTTCATAATCACTCTTAATATAAGAGGAAATTTGGATTGCCAGTGAAGAAGTGAAGACATATTCTGAGTCATTATCATCTTGATCTTGATTATTTGCAGATTGTGCTGAAGGCTGTTGAAACTTAGAAATTTTATTGATAGATGTGCGACAACCTGAAGCATAATGACCAACTCTGTTACATCACCTGTAAACAATTTGAATCAAATCGGTGCCTCTTCCTTGAGACTGTCTGTGACCTCTGCTTTGTCCTCTGTTTTGAGATTTTCCTCTCCCTGGATTATGTCTTGTGCCTTGCTGATATCCTCTATTTTTATTGTCGCCTCTGCCTTGAGAATTGTTTCTGCCTGAATTGGAGCCTCTGTTGGATTTTTTTCCTATGTGTTGACTGCGACCACGACCTTGTGATGCTTGATTTTGATTAAAATTACCTTTTCCTTTGTTTCTAGAATTTTCAGCTGAGGAGTTGCTAGTACTGGCTTCTGTGAGAAAAACATCTTCACCAACCTTCTTTTTCTTCCCAAAAGAGTTATCATGTTGAGTCAAAATTTCGTAGAGCTCATCAAACATTAGCTTTTCTAACTTTCTAGTTAGCTGTAGAGTTTCCAAAAAAATGTGTGTATGAAGAAGGAAGCCCAACAATTAAAATTGTGACCATAAAACTATCATCAACTGCTTGAAAACCAGCATTAACAATTTCTTGCTTAATATTCTTAAGTCTAGAGATGTATTCAAGAATATCTCCTTCTTCAGTCAATTTTTGATGCAAAAATTTTAATTGTAGGTCAACTCTTTTTGATTGAGGTTGAGTATCGAACAACTCTTTAAAAGTTCTCAAAGAATACCAAGCATCTTTAGCATTTTCGATATGGACATACATTTCATCATTGACAAAGGATTTAATGAGACCTAATGCTTTGGCATTTTTAACTTCTCATTTTTCTAGCGCAACTGCATCTGTATGTCTATTTGGCTTTACATCTCCATCACAAATATCATGCCATAGTTCATTATAAACAAGAGTGCTTTCGATGACGCGTTGCCATTTTTTTTAAGATTTTGAGCCTTCAAGTTTTTCGGAATTAGAAAAGAAATTAATCAACTTAGACATTGTAGTGTTAAGACTTCACACCACGAATTAAGGTCCAAAAAATATCAAGATGCGCAACACAACAACAACACACGATGCAAAAAATGATCTATCGGGGCTTTGCCTTGACCCTCGAATAGTCGTTGAAACAGGAGAAATTGACTAAGCTTTGCACTTGACTGTAGTCAATTTCTGAAATATTACAAGGCAACTTTCAAAATTTGACTTTTACAATAGTGCTCTTGCACAATCTGGTAAAATAAAAAGCTACCCCCCCTCAAATTAAAATTACTTTGAGTTACAATATCACTCCATAAATAAATTACGAAGAAAAAAACTCCTTATAAGTTATTACTCTAAAAAATTACAATACCCTTATTGCTCCAAAAAATTACAATACCCTTATTACTCCTAAAAAAAATTACAAAACTATAAATTATTAACTCCACTTTCTACTTACTTATCACTCCAATTAATTATATGCTATGATCCCATTCACTTTTCAATATTCTTCAATCCCAATTTTGGTATTAGAAAACTTATTCTTCGGTTCTCCAAATGCTAATTTTCCCAAATTCCTTTGAAAATATGTTTTCCGCGCAGTGAATTTTCTTACCATAATTCATCATTGAACTAAAAGTTGATTACAAAAAATGGGCACCATATCTCATTATTACCGATAATTCTTTTGTATCAAATTTAGAAGGGGGAGGACTTTGTAAGCTTACCAGGCCTTAATGCCGTAAATGCTATTGTGGCTACCTTTCGTGCTATGCAATGCTGTCAGGCTGCAGAAGAAAACTCTGAATACTTCAACTCAGGTTCAACACTTCAACGCTACAAGTTTGTTTTTTTTTTTTTTTTGGCATGCGATTCAACGCTTTCAACGCTGCAAGTTTGCATGTGATTCGGCTAATTTTGCATGTGATTCAATGCTTTCAACACAGCTTCCATTAAACGAATATTACTACATATATATGTAAATGCAGGTAGCGCATTATCACATGTAAATGCAGGTAGCGCAGAAGCACATATTACATAAGTATCAATGCAGAAGCGCGAATTACTTACACGCATGCCTTGAAGCTAGTTCAATCTGTTGAGAAAATATTTCTTGGTTTCTCTGTCTTATAAGAACATCGCACACTAGTCCTCAAGGAAGAATTCGATTCAATTCATTCAAGATAGCAGTCTTGCTATAAACTCTGGGTTCAAAAAAAATCTGCAACTTCTATGGTTTGAAAAAGCTAAATTGGCCCTCACCCCTAATAATAATGCACTAAAATTTTTCTTGTAACCTTCATGTCACACTGATTTTGCAAATTTTTAATATTCAAAGGGATTTTAGAATTTGTAAATCTAAAATAAAAAATTTGACAAATTTTATACCAATATTTTGTTGATCGATTCAACGGAATTGAGTTTTCCAAGAACTGGAAGAGCTGGAATCCTCCTCCACATATGCACTGCAACACACCGTGGCTCTGATACCACATGTAAATGCAGAAGTGTCCTCAGACACATAACTTTATTGATCATGCAAAAAGATTACATAGCAAATTATAAGAGTTTACATACGTAAACTCACACTCTCACATTCTCTCATTACACACTTAACAATGAAAATAGGAAACTAACCTATTTATAAGCTCTATGTTCTAACTTAATCTAGTTATGGATCACTTGGAAAATAAACAAGTGTCCATTTACAATAAATGAGCTTCTAACCACTCTACTAACTTCACTCCTAACTTAGAGCCAAGGAAACGACTCTTGTATAGAGTCCTAATTTTTAATAACAAATTTCTATTTCTAAATATCTCAAAGATTTATTAAATATTCTAGAATAATAATTATTAATTTAATATCTTAAATTAATAATTATTTTATTCAAACATTATAACCTATGATAAAATGTATTTTGGATCATCTAAAAATAACTTGTATAACCAATGAAATGTTTTAAAAAAAAAAATTCCTTATTTTAAAATTGATAATTATTGTATTTTTTTAATTTTTTTCTAGAAATTTGTAAAACCATGCAATGTTTTAAAACATTTTTTTCTTATTTTAAAATTGATATTAGGTTTTTCCATTTTAAAATTGATATTAGAGTAAATTATTTGATTGTCATTTTGATAGTATAATTTAATAAGTACATTGGGTGAGATTCAAAATATCCACTTATTTATAATTTAAAAAAAAAAAAACTGTAATTTATTTATATTTATATTTATAATTAATCGAAAAACATTATTATCAATATACATCTATTTATATATGAGATAATATAACAAGATTTTTTTTTTCTCTATATTCTCAATCAAATATGAAATTATATATATATATACAACTTATAAATTCCAAGTCAAATTCATAAATTTCATAAGTATGACATTCCTTCTCATGGTGTTTAGCTCTTAGCGTAGTACGTAATATTTCTTACAAAATTAAACTCATTTTCATATTTGACACCATTCCGCCTACAACCTAATTTTTTTAATCAACCAAATAAAAGTGATTATCTATTCCTATAATTTTTTCTCTCAATATTTACTACCATCTATGAGGTTTTCTCAAAATAATATTAACAAAATAATAATTCAATCATTTTTAGTTGTTAATCATACCCAATTAAATGGAACTATGTTTCGATGTACATGTGTTACTTAGCATAGCTACCATTACAAGATGAAACTAAATATTTATTCCAATAAATTGGTGTGCTGCTACTCATGATCACATCTACTCAATCCATCCCGGTCACTTGATTTCAAAATCATACATTTCTATATCATGTATTCCACCATCATCAATTGGAAGGTCTAACCAATACCTCAACACATCATCTAGTCACCCCCCATATGTACCTTGAACATACTACAAGGTAATTCCTTTCTCTACTATAATTACCTTAGGAATCCTCTCCTTTATAGGTGTGCCTCACTATTTGCCAGAAGGTTATAGTCTACAATGGAAATATAAGCAGGGATACAAGTGGACATTTATGTAGTACTATATCCTTCCATATCCATCAACACTATGTTCTCACACATTAGCTCTATTGGAATTCACCATCATGTGTTAAGAGAGGAAAATGAGCTCTGATTAGTTACATGAAGAAAAAAATGGTCTATTCACTAGGATCCTATGTGTTCATCATAGAAGTCATATTATCATGAGAGGGAAATTCATCTAATGCAATTATGCTTTCATACCAATACAAAAAAACAACACATGTAATTAGTTGAGAACGATAGATTTTTTAGTGTAGTACTATTCTTGAAATGAAAAGCCCCTTGATGATCATTGTTTTGTGACATATTATTCCAAGTAGTGAACATGCATAGACTATTTTTAATATTTGTGTTATATTTTTTAACTCACCCATTGTAGATTTTTAATGAGTTTGTGTTATTACCTTTTTTCATCGTATATGAAATTATATTCAATGCATATTCATCTTCCATTCATTCTCATTTTTTATTTTGTGCGATTTCAGATAATTTTTTACCAACTCCACATTATTAGAGTTGTTAACTATAGAATAAATTGCAACGATGACTACAATAGTTATGATCGAAAAGTAGGTGAAAAACCTACATATTATGATGAAACACAATATTTTAAAGTTCATGGTTTATTCGAACTTGAGGAATTAGAGAATTATCTACCTTTTAGAAAAGTTATGTATAAGAAAACAAAATTCTCTTATGTAAATATTCATGATTTCAATATAGCTATTCATAGACCTTATTTTCATGTGAAGCCTATAGAATATGAATTACATAGAATATGGCAAGGTTTTCTAGATGCGTAAAGACCAAGTTTGAGCAAAAGAATTTATTTGGTTCAATATCACATGCCTTTGTGGGTGCCTTTCCAATTAATGTACCCTTGGCATGTGATAAGACATTTGTGGTAAAACATAATAAAAGCATGAAAAAATATTTTAAATAGTGTATAATAAGAACCTAGAGCAACATTACCCGTGATTTTTATTTTCCAAAACATGGAAAACTATATATCATAGTTTTTAAATAAATATTTTCTTATTATTAGATATGGTTCTATACATTGGTAATGAATCAATAATATTTTACAATTTTTTCTGATTTTTTAGAAGATTAATCAATAGTTTTCAATACTTTATAACCTAGTGAACGATTTGCCAATATTTAAGAAGATTTTATAATTTAGTGAAAGCTTCGCCAAAAAATTATATATTTATATTATATTAATGAGAAATAGCCTATAGGTTTTTCTATATACATTGGGGATTCACCCATTTATTATACGCATAAATTTTGGGGGTTTCTTTAAATATTCCTTGAGCACAAGATAAAGCACAAGACTTCCACCGCCTATCATCCTCAAGAAAATGGCCAGGAGGAAGTGACAAACATAGCCTTAGAGAATATATTCACGAAGGTTTTGGGCAACAACAAAAAATATTTGGCAAACAGATTGGTGTAAGCCACTTGGGCTTACAATACCACTTGGAAGGCAATCACAGGGTTTACTACTTATGATTTAGTCAATGGGAAGAAAGCTTTGTTGTCCATTTAATTTGAGTACAACACCTTGAGAATGGTATCTAAGTTATACCTATATATCACAAAGGCCCAATAAGAAAGGTTGTTGCAGTTAAGTGGTTTAGATGAGTTCATAATGCAGGCACTCCTTCATAGAAAGGTAATTTAGCTACCAAGGAAGGTTTGGCATGACAAACACATTAAGGAATAGACATTTTGAGAAGGAGATTGGGTGATGCTCTATGACTCAAGGTTCAATGAATTCAAAAGAAAATTAATGAAAAGATGGTTGGGACCTTACCAAGTGGAAAAAATCTATCAAAATGGCATTGTTCAGATCAGAGCCATAGATGAGGAGGGGATTCCCCTGCCTGTCAATGGTTACAGACTCAAAGTGTGCAAGAAGCCCCTGTCTAGGGATGATTTTATCAATTCCATAAAAAAAAAGGTGTATGGAATTGGAAGCTACATAGTTTCCAGTGCCTCCCCTTCCCAAAAAAAAGAAAAAATAAAAAAATAAATAGGGATGGTTGAAAACCTCTTTGAGGCATCCAAATCCAAGTCATGGGTTGAAAACCTCCATGAGGCGATCCTCGAGAAAAAATAAAAGAATAAAAAAACAAAGAAATAAAATATCGTGGGGTGAAAACCTCTTTGAGGTGCCTAAGGTAATCTTGTGGGTTGAAAACCTCTGTGGAGGAAAACCACCTATCTTCAAAAAAAAGAGAACAAAAAATAAAAATAAAAACAAAGCGAAAAAGAAAAAAATAAAAAAATGAAAAAAACACATGCAATCATTGATTTATGTTTTGCAGGTTGCTAATGAAGGGTGGTTTACATGAAGAAGAGTATTTTTCTTCCTCTCTCTTCTCTCTCCTCTTTTTACCCACTCCATAAGCAACCCCAGAATGCATCCATCCACCCATTTCTCCCTCCAGGTGAGAAAAAATCCCATATTTGTCTCATGACTATAATTGCTACAAGATGTACTATAGGGTACAAGATTTCTTGTAGTGCTACAGGAAACGGTATACTGCAATAGGAAAGTCACCTGTGAGAAATGAAACTCTCTTAAGAGCATATAATATTCAATAAAAGCATGAAAATAATTTTTTACCTATACCTACCACCCATAACCCTCACTCCTCTCCATGCATGAGCATTCACTCTCTAAACCTGATTTTTCACCACTAGCAGATAGGTCACCTATATCTTTACATGGGACCTATACCCTCATCTCTCCATCAATAAAATAACTCCATAGCTCCATCCTAAACCTCCATATACTATTTCCCTAATTTCTTAGCACCCTGGAGCTAAAAACAAGTAGAAAGGAAACTACTACAGGAAGTTGATCACTTCTTGTAGCAATCATGTACATAGCACAACAAGCCTAAAAAGTGAGAAGAAGTTGATGGAGATGGATTGAAATGACCACCAGAATAATCCAGGAGGATGAACATGCTAGAAACAACACTTGAGGACATCCATGCAATACCTGCAATAATAACAAGAAAATAAAAGTGCTAAGCACCTCACTCAGAAATAAGTTTCTCACATAGAAAAATGCATTAAAAAGAACACATCAAAACGAAAAACAATGACGGCTATCTCCAAAATATAGCTCTATGCATCAAATAATGTTTGCAACTCCTCAAAAATAGGTAAGTTCAGGTATGGCGCTTCACCTTCTCGCTATGCATCATGTTGATCAAAATGTATTAATGTTGATAATTAGAGGTTAAAAAGCTAAAAATGTGCCTAGTTAACTTGGCCAACCTCGTGAAGTTAAACTGAATGAGAAGTGAAGTATTCATGCCGTCTGGGTAGTCAAATCATTTAAGGCCGAGTTCACGAGCACATAGAGGTGATTCTGAGGTAAAATACAATGATTAAGTGGAGTGGAACCAACAGTCCCAAAGAGGAAAACTCGTGTTGAAGTCCAAGTCGCCACTCTTCTCCAAATTTGTTCAAGTTACCATAAAGGGAATTTTTGACTTATTATCCTCATTCCATTAAGCATTTCAAGAGAAATTAGAGAATGAGGGTAAAATATCCATCAAGGAACTTTGCACCAAGGCCAAAGTCTACATGTAAACCTCGTGCTATAGGAAATTGTTGATGCTACAGGAAAGTTTACATAACTTTGAAAATGCATAGAATTATAGTGAGAGCCACTCATATGTCATATTCACACTTAAAACCACCATCTCCCATCGAAGAAACTCCGGAGGTTAGAGCTAAATTGATGTCACGTCAACAAAATTGCGATTTTTTTTATGAAAATCTACACACAGTCACAACTGTAATTCGGAATTTAAGAGGTTGATTGATGAAATAGAATCATGCTAGTCTCATTTTATGTAAAAATATAACCTATAAGGCCACACATCACCAATATTGTCAGAAAAAACCATTTAACCACTTTCTTAACACAACCATAAAATGGGAGGAGGTTTTAACATAAGGGAACCCACATATATCGGATCAAATTACACCCTCAAGTGGTGGAAAGTTTTAGAAATCATCAGTGGCTAGGATTATTCGAGCTCTTCAAGGGCTTTGATGAGGAGGTGGCTATAGAATTTTCCGCGGCCCTCCATGCACAAGCAGATTTAGGGCCACCACTGTGGTAAGAGGTGATGGGCCTCTAAATCAGATGTAAATTAAGGCACATCTAACCTTTATTAGGCACATAGAAGATATATCAAATCTCTCCTTCTACGCTTAATACTTTTTTTAATGCTTTAATATGTTATTAGGAAGGATTAGAGGTAATTTCATATTTGTGCCTAATATTATTCACTTTTGTAGAATATTGTGAGAATATTGGGCAGATTATGAAGATTTGGAGAATGAGATAAATATGTACATAATCCCTACTATTGAAGGATCAATATTGGAAAATAAGAGAACAAAATATCATGAAATCATTGATAAATTTTGGAGATATTCTGGAACTCCGATGATTGAGAAAATATAGGAATGTGTTTTGTGTCATTTACTGCAAACTCCTAGTGTTGGGAACCAGATCCACTATTTGAGGGATTTTGGAGAGTAAATATTCCTCCTTTAAATGATAATGCTTCATCATCATTTTGTATAAGTACCAATTCTAATTAGCCTCTAGGGACATTAATTGTTTAGTCTTATTATAGACAAAACTTGTTTTCTAGGATCTCCACTTTCTTTTCTTGTAGGGATGGACCTGGATTGATTCAATAATGAATATTGGTGCCATTTTTAGCTTCTAAGGCTTGGATTCATCCAGATAAATATCATTTCTCCTTGGGCTTGGCCATCCCAAGAGCCTCAGAGCCCTCTTTCACAATTTCTTTATGTTCTTGTCACTCCTTGTTCACATGCATCTCTTATTTTCGTTTTGCATATTTACGTATTTAGTATTGCTTCTTTTCCTGCTGTAGGATTGACTTAAGTGATTGAAGTGAGTTAATTTGTAGGTTTTTTATAGGTTCAGAATAATTATTCATCCTTATAATGATTTTGGAATGTCGTCTTAATAACTAAGCTACTTGGATTTGGTTACTAGTTCATGAATATAAGATTTCTGGAAATGCCTTGTACAAAAATAGTAGTAAATTTTTGCTATTTTTGAGAAGGCGCTAATGAGATCCTATTGATTTTATTCCACTTGTATTAGGTCACAATAATTATAAATTTTATAAAAAAACTATCCCATTGCATTTTCACTTGATTAGGTTAGTCATCTGATAGATTCACTAGCTCACTAGTTCTTGAATTTCCAGATTTTAGAGTAGTAATTTTATGTTATTTTTTAGCACGTGTGAACAAGGGTATTTCAGAGTGATTCCACTTTAAATGGAGATATACAACATCATAATTAATAAACAAAAAATTTCCCAACCCATTATCATTTTATTACTTAGTTATTCGGTGAGTTATTTCCAAAACAAAGTTACATGTAGCACTCTTGTAGCATGTGTAAACTTGATCATATTTTTTCCCAAAGGTTGGTTTTTGTCTCTTAGGCTTGAATGATGACCCCTAGTATCTAAATACATGATTGAGGAAGAATAAAAACTACTTAGGAAATTCATTTTCAAAAATTATATTAAGTCTTTTTATTTCAATTCATTCTCTTACGATTTCAATTACATATTATTTTTCTTTCCTAGGATTAATTTATTTTCAAAGAAACACTTCCATTTCTGAAATTAGTTTAGGACTTTATTTCATGACATTCTCTCCATTACATAAAATCAACCAAAGAAGGAAAAATTGGATGTTTCACACATAGTGTCGATACCTCTTAAGTTTGTACAAACCCCGGGTTGATAATTAAAGTTGGTAGCCTCAGTAGTTGCAACATTCTTGTTGTAATATTGAGGCTCATCAAGAGGTCGATCCATCACCATTAAACCTAGATTGATTAGAAGAGTGACTAATTTTCATTTGGGAGTCGAGTGGAATAGAGAATATAGGGTGTCTATCAATGCAAACAAAAAGAGCTTCTTCATGCCAAATGAAGAATTCATTGAGGACAAAAATGGAGTGAGAAGAGAAAGCCTTGCATACCCTTGGGATGAAGTAGCATTTCACATAATGAAGAAATAAATTTCTTGTGAGGGGATACTGAGTGTGGTTTATGGATACTACTTCAGAATTTTGAATGATCTTATATTCCAAGGATATCTGCCTCTAGAAAAAGGATTGAACATTCCCTACTTCCTCCTGCACTTAATTAGGGACATGAGCCAAAAGGTGAGGGGGAGAAAGTACCAAAAATTAGCTCACCATCGCCTCATCAAGCCTATAATAGGATATGATTTGAATAGATTGAACACCCCTGTATCTTGTTCCACTTTCATAGATATGGATAGGGAACCATTCATATGTACACAAATTAGAAAAACCCCTGTCTCTAGTCTTGGAGGGAGGGGAATGGAAGAAGAAGGATTGGAGACTGAAGGTATATAAGGAAAAGATGAAGAGGAGGAAGATATGGAGACTGAATTTGAAAACATATAAACCATAGAAACAGAGGAAGGGAAAGAGGAAGAAGAATAGGAATATGAAAAGGATGAGGAAGAAGCAGAAGATAAGAAGGAAGATGAGACAGGGGAGGAAGAGACATTGGACCCTATGCTAGGCACGGATACCTTTCCCCAACAGACCATAATTTCACCAGAAATATCAGATAAATAATTAGATGCTACCGTAGCCATTTTAAGCACAACAAGGAAGGCCAAAAGAAAAAAACCAACCCCCATGTATTTCATAACTGAAAAAAGTGTTAGGGTAATGCAAGGGAAGACACAAAATCCATCTAAAAGCCCTATAACAATTGAGGAATCACCCAATAATGAAGAGGAGATAATATTAGAAGAATGGAAAGTTCAAGAGGTCACCTCACCTGAGAGGACACCTATGACCTATAGAAGGAGACATTTTTCAAGGCTGGAATCCCTTAAACATGTACTGACCTTCACAGGCTCTCAACAGGCAGAAAAGAAGGAGCATCAAGAAAAGGAGGGTTTGCTACAGGAAAAACAGATTTTTCTATAAGAAACTCTATCTATGCTACAAAAAACTATAGAAGCAATAAAAAAGTGTCCTCAAACACATAATTTTATTAATAATGTGAAAATAAATTACATGGGAATTGCAATAGTTTACGCAGGTAAACTCCAACACTCTTGCAATTAAGAAAGTAACCTATTTATAGGTTACATGTCCTAACTTATTTTAACTATGGACCACTTGATAAAAAAAAAGTGTCCATTGATAATAAATAACCTTCTAACCAATCTAATATCTGTATTCCTATTTTAGAGCCTAATATATGACACTATTCTAGAGTCATATGGTTTGTAACAATATTCTATTTCTAAGTGTCTCTAAAAATAATTAAATATTATTATTTAATAAATATTTTCTCCTAGCTTTAAACTATGATATTTGGATCATCTAACCTTTTATAGGTCAATTTGGGCATCATTACCAATTACCTATTTAGCTGGGCATCATCTCCAGGACTAATGACTAAGGGTTTATCATCCCCTATCATTTCAAGTTGCTACATGCCCTAAGGCAAGAACAAGACAAATCAAGCATGACTTTCATCAAGCAAAGGTTTCCAAGGTTTGAAGTTTATTATATAGCATATGGGAGCTCACCAAAATTGCCTCTAAGGGGACTAAGCGCATTTCATATGCAGGTAGCCCCATGCAAGGTTATTCTGCAAAGCACTTCCCAACATCTATCGGTGCATTGGTCACATTGGGAGAAATTCTCATTATTCCACAATCTCCACTTGGCCAGTGCCTTCTAGAAGAGTTCACATGTGTCACACTTCGAATCCAAGTGTCCATTTGACATATACAAGATTGGAAACATGTATTTCCTATTATTGGAAATTCATTGATTGAAAAACAACCTTCATTTCATCTATAAATTGAGCACAGATCTGAGTGTTTGAGAAGGAATAATTTGAGTAGAGAAATGTTGGAGAATTTTTAGTTGAGAGCTAGATTTGTGTAACAGCTGCTGGAGAGATTTATACTATGATGAGGCTTGGGGATGTTGCTGGAAGGGTCACTTCATATCAATCACTTGGTTGTAACCTCTTCTATCATTAATAAAGAGTACAACTCATTTTTACCTATATGCATCTCTATTGGATTTGATTTTCCATATTGCAAGATCTTAGTTGATGTATATGGTTTATGCTTTACTAATTTATAAAAATAACTTGAATAGAAATCAGTATTATTGCATCTTCTATTGTTTTAGTGTTCTTTCTTGTAGGAAGCATTTCGCACAAACCGCTTGAATTTGAAGCTAAAATGGAAGTGACAGAAACAACCATTTAGAAGCGCTTGTATTACAAGTAACCTTCTAATCCTTGATGTGTGTATGTTCTTAATTAGGAGAAATATTCGTATAGTATTTAATATGTTTTTCTAGACTAGCAAATTTCTAGGGAAGCATGTTTTATCCGTAATTCACAATTCTAGCCGAACAAATTGGCGACTCCACTGGGGAGAATCTCTCTTAGTCCTAGGTGTTTAAGCCTCTGATTTGCTTTGTTTATCCACCCAGTAGTTGTTACTCATAAATATTAAAAATTTTCAAACACAAATTTACAAAGACAGTGAGTTAAACAGTAGTATTTTTCGTTATACACTACGCCCAACGCACCCTTAGACAGGACACAGTGCTTTCCATAACACTAACTTCCTTTCAGGCCTGCGTTGCAGAGCACTGTCTCCCCTTGGAGAGTGTGTTGACTCCTAAAACCACCTATATTCCTTTGAATTTTCCTTTGCGATTTTCTTCAGTCTGTTTTCTGTTGTGTTTTGAAAATTTTGATCCTCATATTGACCAGTAACTCTATATACTTATTTCTCCTTTGACTGAAATTTTTTTCAATGTTTGTTTAAAATGTTTTTCTTTATCATTGACGAGTTGATTTCAAAGTATTTTTATGGTGACATTAAGAATCATTTTCTTTCGAAATAGGAAATTGTCGTAAAATATTCATTTCCTTGATAGGAGAAATTGTTGTTGAAATCCTCATTTTTCCTTCAAAAGAGAAATTGTTGCTTGTATTCTTCATTTCTCGAAAGTAGAAAGAATTTGAATTGTTGATTTAGTGCACCTAGTTTCTTTTCTACATTCATAACATTAAGAAAACTAAAAACAAAAACTTGCATTTGCATGTACAATTTTGTGCTTTTTGCAAAAGGAACAATTAGGAAATATTCATTTAGTTTGTGCTCATTGATTTGTTTGATCACAAATTGTTTTATCTTTCCCCTTAGTAGCTAGGTTTTCATTGAAGAAACTAAAAGTGAAATATTGTTTATCATTCTTATTTAGAAATTTAGGATTTTCCTACACATCATCACGGTGAACATCTGAAAGGAAAATTGTAAGCAATATCAACATAAAATTAATCTCAATTTACCTAACAAATCATTGGAACCATAATGATAACATTTAGAAGGTCTAGGCTAGAGATGTGTTCCAACGTCATAAAAAATACCAGCTATTGTTAACTTGTCTGCGATACATTCCGAGTGTGATACCTCACTCCAAGTACGTAAGTATATCGTAGCTCGTCCATGCAATTTCGAGTATATTGGGCAGTGTTACAGCACAAAAATTATAAAAGGGTGCTCTCACTGTGTGGTTTCACATCAGATAGCGCTAATACATACTTGGGCCTCCACGTACCTTCGGGTATATTTGGGATGACAAATTTTGGTTTCTATCCATCCATAGTGAACCGATTCAGTCCCCTTGTACATTGTGATACACTGAACACAAAATTTGGGGAGATTGCCTTCCCGTGCTTCTTGGTTCATGAGGAGGTATTCTGCAGTTCACGGTTTCTTGGTAAAAAAAATTTCCTAGCATTACCCTTTTATTTTTTTTATTTCTTTTTGGTTAAAATAAATCATTCATCATGGAAGAACAAAATCCTTTCCCCCATTATTCACGTAGACTAGAATTGAAACCACCTTTACCACCAGAAGCTACTCTTGGTCGGCGAAGGTGATATCACTCTACCGAAACTAGTACTATTAATACCTCTGGTGAATAATTATCTTCCCATATACTAGCGTTGGCACAAGTTGTTTCTAAAAATCCAGGCTTCTCTACTATTGTCGAGACAGAGTCCTCATAGCTACCCGTGGTCACAATCCATCCAATATGTGAGACCATATCTCCCAAACTCGATGTTGTTTAACTGGAAGTTGATCCCGACCCCATTATTATTTAAGGGGTAGTTTTTATTGGTCAAACTGGACATCATCCCCAGGACCAATGAAATAGGGTCTATCATCCCCTTATATTTTAGTTGCTATATTTCCTAAGTGGAGAAAATATTGATCTTGAAGTCGAACAAATAAAATTTGTTTCTATATTGGTCACTCCACAATATATTGTAACCATTGAGTCTCCCATATCGCGCAGTCAATCACCTGAAACATACATTGGGCCAGACGACGAAGTTCTTCCACCTGGTTTGATTTCGATTGAACAAATATCACAAGACGAGACACCTTTAACTCCAACTAATTTTCGATAGGAGATTTACCTGTATGAGTCTTCTCCTGAGTCAACTTCCTTTGCTTTTGTTGATCTTGTTTCACTTTGAATTCCCATGGATTTTATAGGGTATACACTGGGTCATTTGAGCATGGCTGAGATAACATCCTAAAATGAACCATTTATTTCAGCTGCGACAACATCGATTATTACTTCATCTTCGATGTTTTTTTCCATTGAATTCACCCATGTCATCAACTGGAATCCTATCTGGTTCCTCCTTTGAAGTATTGAATGGCTTGATCCTTTATTCACATCTTCAATGCAATATCAAGTTGATCCCATCAGTTATTCTCCTTGGTGGCCAGTGATACCACATAAATTACCCTCGAAAATTCCAATATTCAATGAAAACCCTGGAGAAGACCCGTTAACGCATGTTATAACTTATCATTTGTGGTCCTCATCAAAACCCCTAAATGATGACTCTGTTATTCTACGTATTTTCCAGCACACACTCACTAGTCCAATTGCGCAATGAGGATGGTTCTTTTTCTATGTCAACCTCGTTAAAAAATGAAAAAAAGTCATGAGGATGGTTCTTTTTCTGTTTCAACCTCATTAAAAAATGAAACAGATTCATGAAGATGGTTCTTTTCTTGTGTCAACCTCGTTAAAAAATGAAACAAGTTCTTAAGAGGATAGTTCTTTTTTATTGTCTCAACCTCATTAAAAAATGAAAAAAATGCCTTTGAGGAAAGTTATTTTACTGTGTCAACCTCTTTAAAAAAATGAAACTGGTCATGAGAATAGTTATTTTCCTATGTCAAGCTTGTTAAAAAATGAAACAAATCCTCCCCTATAATGAACCTTCATTCCATCCATCTATTAGCAACCAATAATCTACTTAGATGAATCAAATGAAACTTGGGGTGCACCTTCTCTTACAAAGGGCATTAGACATGTGCTCTTGCAGGGGGAATTCAAAACATTCTTATTAATTTTCCACAATGAACAGCTAAAGTTCGAGGGAAAAATCAAGTTCAGAGCTCCAAAATGAAAATGGTAACTTTGGAATGGTAAAAATGAATAGTCATTTAATTGTTTGCAAATCATATTTATTTCTATGAATATTGTTTTATTATGTTTCTTTTAATCAAGAAACAAATATTTTTTATCCATTTGATGTTGCTCTGAAATAGGTCTTACAACTGAAGAACATATTAGTCGTGCATATTTATTTCAAGAATGATTTGACCACAAAGTATACTTTTTCTCCTTATTTTTCAAGCTTTGTTAAAAATGAAAAAGTATTTGAAGCGCACTTTTATCTCTTTTTCGAGCTTTGATAATAGTGAAAAAGGAACCCTTGGAGTCTTCTTTCAGCTCTTTTCAGACTCTGATAATGTGAAAATATCACCAAGCACTTGTCTCTTCGAGCTCGTAAAAGTAATGAATTGACATCTACTCAGTATAAGTTTAACCCTTTTCTAGACTGAGATAGATTATTTACAAAAAAAGAATACCTTGTTTAAACATGACCAAAGATGTTCTCTCAGATATTATTTTACACTTTTTTGGATCGGAGTGACAAATTTACGAAAAATCACTTATGGAGTTTTCTTTCATCCTCTTTTTCAAACTCTCTAAATATGAAAAAGGACCAGGCTATCATTGTCGTTAAGCTCGTTAAAACATAAAATAGCGACAGGCTTGTCAATCGTGGCAAGAATTGAGTTTCATTCATCACTAAACTCGTTAAATTATTAAATAGCTATACTTTATTCGCCCGAAGGGTTGAATTATAGATCAAGCAATTGTTACACTCCTCAATCTTGTTAAAAAATAAAGAGGTACTGGTTGACAAATGACCAGGGAAAATTTGGGAAAAGTGAGCAAAATTTCTTTATGGTAGCAAGTCGCTCTTGAACATGACACTTCTCTCACTCCATGTCCATGACTATTTGGGTTGGTTAATCATCTTGACAGTTCATTCACACCTATGGTTCATCATACCTTCACTTCGGTTTTGGGTCAATGTTGCCATCCCATCACAGTGTCACCGATATGTTCAAGAGAAGTCATCCAATGAATAAACTCATCATTTTGCAATACTCATAAACATTTATTCTCATGACCATTTTTATCACCTAATTTGATCCTTAGGCTTAAGGAAGGCAAATTAGGGTAACCTCAAACCATGCTCAGCCTTGTAGCTAGCCCTACAAGGTAAGGAGAGGGCTCTCTTTGTGAAAAAAGTATTCAATGAAATATAAGAGTAAACTGATTTTAGGATAGGTATAATAATTGGAAATTTTTTTATGAATTTCAGGGTTGTATGGAATAGATGGGGCAGTTTGAATCTGGGGAATTAAATCATAGATACAGGGTATTTCATGGGCAGGGATCTTAACAATTTAGTTTTAATAATGATGGAATGTGTAAGACTAGTGAGAAGCTGAAAAGGGCATAGGAGATGGATCCTTTTCAAATAGAAGAAAAACATAGATTATTGAATGATTTCCCAAGGCAGAGAATTATGCAATGGATTCTACCTATCTATCTTGAAATAATTCAACCAGAGATATGAATGACTGAATGGCAAACATAACAATTAATAGATGAACACAAAGGAAATAACAGTGCTAAAATCCATACCACAGGGATCCCACAAATCAGTGTTGCATTTCTTTATTAATTCCCCGCCAAAATATTACAAATGGAGTGCAGAGCGTCCTCAATATATTTCCAACTAATTCCACACTTTATTCCTCTCTTACAAATGACTTAGAAATTACATTAAATATACAGAATTTGAGGGGAGTAGATCCACAGAAAAGGGATTTGTTTCACCAGCTCAGAAACCAAAATCTGAACATAGGAAAAAGACCAACAATCTACCTGTAAAAAGAAGGAGCATCAATACATTTCACCATCTAGAGGATTTGCAATTGCTCGAACAAAGGAAAAGAAAGACAAATTTGGAACCATTTCTCTTTTTTATCGTTGCTGTCGTGCTGTAATGATCTCTATGTTTATATTTAGCTCACGACCTTGAATATTTGCCTCTATCTTTACTCTTTGAAGAAAAACCAACTTTTGAGGAAAATGCCTTCGAAACGAATAACAACGAAATTTTCCATTTAATGAAGAAAAATCCCCTTTTTTGGGTGAAAATAAAAGGAAAGGATGGTGGGCTCAATTTGCGATCGCAAATCGCAATCAAAAGAAGGGTAAGGTGTATTGGGATAGTGCGATTGGAGTGTTGCGATGCAATAGTGTATAGAGGGAAAGGGTAAATCGCAATCGCAATCGGAGATCATAGCGGATGAGGAGGGGGGCACATTGAAATAATAATTTGCGATGCAATGGAGTATAGACCAAAGATAAGGCAGCGGATAAATTCCTTTTAAAACAAACATCAATGAAATTTCCACTTTACATAGAGAAAAACCTTTTTCTTTTGAAAAAGCAGAAGGGCTTTTAGGTGGGACCCAGGGAGAATCACAATCGCAAATCGCAAATCGCAGCAGGAGGGGAGAGGAGAATGTCATAATGAAAACTTGTGAGGCGATGTGATGATCAGATCGAAGGCATCGAAGGTGGGTTAATCGCATCGGTAGAAATGTGATATGTTATGGAAACTGTGGAAAAAGGGCCGATGCGATGAGGGTTTTAAGAAATCCTTATAAAAATTTAATAATTGAATTATCTCTTTTACAAATGAAAAACCCTTTTTATTTTGAATTGGTGGAAAAGATTTATGATGGGACCCAAAGGGAAATCGCAATCGTAATCGGGAATGGGAGTGAACATCATATAATGGAGTAATGTAATAAATATTTTCAATGCGATGAATCGTAATCGCAAATCGGAGGGGAAGGGGAGCAGAGCAAAGTGCTGTTGAAATATTGCGATGCGATGGAAAGGCCAATGCAATGAAAAACTTAAGAAATATTTTTAAAATTGATTTTTCGCACTTTACAAAGGGAAAACCCCCTTTCGTTTGAAAAGGGTGGAAGGCCTTTAGGTGGGGCCCAGGGGTAAGTCACAATTGGAAAATCAGGAAAAAGGGAAAGCGGGTTTAAGTTTCTGGAAATAAAATCTACGATTGGCGATATGCGATTCATCGCATCGGGGATTTGCAATCGAGGAAGGGCGAATCGGAGGGGGTTAATCGGGACTGTGCGATTGTGATGATGCGATCGGATCAGAATAGAAGGGGTGTGATTGGGTCGGAATAAAAGGGGTTTTATAATTAAAAACATTAAAATTACATGAAGTAAAGTCTAAGGGATAAATGAGAAAAGGGGAGATTTAGGCTTTTGGGGACTTTTTTCACTTAGGCATATTTTTTGATCCAAGAATCAGTTTTGAGAGTATAATATACCATTGGAAAGCTCTTTCTAGGATCCTTCTGATGGGCATGTTTAGAAGATGATTTTACACTAAAAATGTTGTGGAAAACACCTCTGAAGGGTAGGGTGGTAGCTTAGTGGAGATAGCAACTTTTGAAGTGCAACTTATTACATATGAAGACATAAAATTACATAAGGAATAATGATAAAAGCAAAGTACCATGTTTTCACCTCAAACATGTTTTGAGGTGAAAATTACATCAAGCTCAAAAACATTTCTTTGATTTTTTTAGATACTGTGCCTCTGAGTTTATTTCACCTCCTCATGACCTTGCTGATATTTATTGACACTTGACCCATTAATTTAACCATGATGAGACCCTAGAACCTAATGAGACCAACCCTATGACCTAGTAACATGACTTAGAGAGTGAAAATGACTCATGAATGAAGACCATAGAGAGGGGAATCAGCAAGTCTCACATGAGGGGAAACTGATGAAAGACCACTACCATCAATGAATCCATGACCTAATGGAATGATGAAAATTTATAGTATGGGACTCCTAATATGCAAATAGAAAAGAGTAAGTTTGATCAGTGATGGTCGTATGACAAGACTGACACTAACATTGGCTCCAATGGGGATGGTAGCTCCTTGGAGGTGCCAAGAACACCGCTGACCAAGTAGCCTTATCCATTGGGAAAATATGGTCAAAATACTGAAAACTGACACAATGCAGATTGACGCTGACTCAAACTATGACTGAAAACTTAAATAAAACCAGCAAACCTTACACATATCATTTAAGTTTTATAGCCTTCACCTCAGGCCCCAAACTTCAATGACTGTGTAATTGAAATCTGACCAAAAATAACATGGTATATACAATGATTGTGACATAAATTCTGATCCATTATCTTCAACAGTGGTACTGCTTGAAAAGCCTACCATTCATTGGTCCTCCAGGGCAATCTTGGCCATCCATCTTTGAGAGAATGAAAGCATTTTTTCCCATGTATGCTGAAATCTTGTATGGTCCTTTCCACAGGTTGTCGAACTTACCATGCTTGCCTTTGTCTTCATTTCATGCATCCCATCTCAACACCACATCGTCCAACTGAAAATTTTCTTCTTTGGTCTTATGGTCATAGATTTTATTTATCTTCTCCTCCAACTAAATAGCGTTCTGAGACACTTCCTCCCTTGTTTCCTGAAGGTGGAACATTTTATTGATCCTTTTCTAATTATCATCTTCTTCACTGCCATCCTCTTGCAATAGTCTCATGACCAAAAATATAAGTGACGTGGGAAAAACAACATCAGTACCATAAACCAATTCAAACGGTGACCTATGGATTTCTTCCTGCTGACTCTATCTGCCCATAATGTGTTGATGAGCTTTTGATCCCAATTTATCTTATTTGTTTCCAACATTTTCTTGATTATGTTTATCAGAGATTTATTTGATGATTCTGCCAGGTTGTTGCCTTGTGGCAAGTATGCTGTCGAATGGCCCAACACAATATTGTGTTTGTCATAGAATTCCACCATCTTCTTATATCTAAATGCTACTGTGTTATCTGTTATGATTTTGTGAGGGCAACCAAAACAAGACGAGATATTTGATTCTAAAAATTGAATGATTACCGTATTAGTGGCCTGCCTTGCTGGAATGGCCTTGATCCATTTGGTGAAGTAATCTGTACCTGTCAAGATCCATCGATGTTGTGTTGATGATGCGGGATGAATTTACCCTATGAAATCAAGTCCCCACTGCTGAAAGGGAGCATTTACTGAAACTAGTTTCAAAGGAAGAGGAAGTAGTTTCATTTTCCCTTAGAAAAATTGACACTTATGGCAGCTCATCACTGTTTTGTACAAATCTGAAAATAAAGTGGGCCAATAATATCCTACTCTCAACACTTTTTTAGCTGTTTTTTTCCAAAACAAATGACCACCACAATCACATTTGTGAAATTCATGCATCACCTGCTGAGCCTCATCTTCAACCAAACAATTAAGCAGAATACCTCCTGGATATTTCCAATAAAGAGCATTGTTTAAAATACAGAATTTAGTAGACTTAAGCTTCAGTGATCTACCTTTGCTTCTAGACATCCCTGGAGGTGGTGAAAGGTGCTGAAGAACATAAAATATATCTGAATACCATGGGGATTGGAGAAAAATGTCTAAAACCGGAACAAGCAAACCTTCATCCTCATCCTCTGACATTGCTGGTATGAGATTTATATCCAAGACACACAGGTTTGATTGGGCCATTGATTTTTCCAAGCCTTGTCCTTTGATCAACTTTGTGGGTTTAATATCCAATTCATATTCCAACATTTTTGTTATCCACTTACCTCTTCTTCCCTCTGGATCAGTTTTCATCAACACATCTTTTACTGTTGCATTAGGAACATATGCTATAGTATGTGAATGCAGAATGTATACTCTAAAATCCTTCAATGCTTTTATAAGGGCCAATGCTTGTTTCTCAATGATATTATACTGCAAAGTAGCATCTCGAATAGTCCTACTGAAAGAAGAAATGGGCTAATCAGTTTTATCTCTCTTTTCGATCAAAACCACACCCATAGTATGCTCCGATCCAAATGAAAATATAATAAAATATTGAGTGTAATCAGGAATAATTAAGACTGGGGCATTGGATAGAGAAAACTTTACCAAATTAAATGACTTGATAGCATCCTCAATCCATTTTACAGTGCTATCCTTCTTCAAAATGTTAGCCATTTCTCTTAAATGTTCAGCCAAATTGGGTATAAATCTATGCAAGAAGTTCATCTTACCATTAAATGCCTAAATCTCCTTTTTGTTACGTGGGAGTTCTATTTTCTGAATTTCTTCCACTCTTTAAGGATCTAAGCGGACACCGTCTTTAGAGATGATATGCCCCAGCGGATGTCCTTTATCCATAGCAAGAAGACTTTTCTTTGGGTTGAGAGAAATCCCAAACTTTCTGCATCGCTGAAAAACAACCCTCAAGTGGTGCAAATGTTCATCATTAGAACTAGAAAACATTGTCAGATCATCAAAATAAAAAACAAGAAAAAAATCCTTTTCATTGGAAAAAGCAATATCCATTGCTCGCTGGAAAGTGGCTCCAGCGTTCTTCAGTCCAAATGGCATTTTGGCATACAGGAAAGTTCCCCAGGGTGTTGTAAAAGAATTTTTGTCTTGGTCTTTCTCATGCACCAAGATCTGATTATATCCTAAGTAGCCATCGAGTAGTGACATCCTTGATGCTCCAACTACTCTCTGTAGAATATGGTCCATCTTCGAAAGTGGATAATTATCCTTTAAGGATGCTTTATTCAAATTCTGGAAATCTATGCATAACCTTATCTCTCCTATATTTTTACGTACTGGGACCAAATTTGAAATCCAGTCAGAAAATATAATTGGGACAATGATACCAGCTTTATATAATCTGTTTACCTCTTTTTCAATGGATGGAAACAACTTTGGGTTGATCCTTCTCAGCTTCTGTCTAAATGGTTTTTGATCCAGCTTGATGGGAATAATATGTTGAATTATATTTTTGTCATACACCTTCAAATCTGAATAATCCCATGCAAACACAATAGAAAATTCAGAAAGTAATTTAACATATTGTTCCTTTACCTCAGGGGACAATGCTTTTGATAACTTCACAAGCTTAGGCCTGCCAGCTGTTCCCAGATTCACATCTTGAACTCCTTTATCAGTAGGCACCAAGCTTGGTTTCTTTGAAACATCACCCTGATCAAAAATCTCCTCTAAAGGTATGAGACTTCTAGGAATTACAATGTCTTTCAGCTACAACACATCCATATGATTTGCTTCGATTTCTTGATCATCGACCTCATGATCACCTTCTATGGGAGTATCCTTGAATTTTCCTTCACTCTGCAAGAAATAATTAATTTCTTTGTCATGCTAAAACACTTTCCAATACCTTAAATTATCTGGAACAACAGGTCGATGTTTGACATAAATTTCAAATTTGTTGTTGGAATTCATTAGAATATTCAAATTTCTTGCAATAGTGGCAAGAGAATTTGCAATAAGATTCTGCATTCGAGGTACTGTTGTCAAAGTGTACTAAGAAAATGTCCTCAAAATTTCTAGGACTGCATTTCTATAGGCCCTCAATCATGGATGCTTTGCTTGATACTCTCCCTTTACCTGTTTGATTATCAACTCTAAATTTCCATAGACAGAAATCCTCTTTGCATTTAGCTTATTAAAAATTTTCAAACCTGCAATCAAAGCTTCATACTCTGCTTCATTATAAGAGAAGTCAAAATCCAACTTGTAAGCACATACTCTAACATTACTAGGAACCCTTTTAGGCTGGAAAATAGGGCTTTGAATCCATATTCCAATACCAGCACCGTCTTTACCAATAGCTCCATCAAATTCCATGCTCCAAAGGCCTTCTTCTTCTTCTTCTTCTGGATGATGAAATTTTGCTTCTTTCTCCACTTTATCTTGACTAATTTCTACCTTTTCCTAATGTTCAATGTCCTTTTTCTGTTGGCAAGCAGGAAGCTCTGAAGTGCTTGTTGCTTTATCTTTTTCCCGTCTAAGGACTTCCCTAAATTTTTTTGAAATTTTAGGTATCTCATCTACTTCTACTAACTAGACATTTTCATCATTAAAACCACCATCTAAATATAATACAAACGACTCTAGATCCGTGTGGACTACATTAATGGGATGATTAACTGGCTTCTCTTTGCTAGTGATCATGTATTTGATTTCCTTCTCCCTATATAGTTTTCTCAACTGACCAAACACGGGAATGGTGGCATAAGAGAAGTCAAGCTACATGGTTCCTTTAATTTTTTCACCCCAATACTGGGATAGAAGCATTCCAAACTGTGGTGGAACATCGGCAACAACTACATCCATCAAAACATTCTTGGCTAGGATTTGATCTAAAGATACTACCAAGTCTTTGATAATACCAATACAATGGACCCTACCGGAGTCAAAGGAATACAAATCATGGTATTTGCAGGTAATATCAAGTCCTAACTTCTCCATAATGGCTTTGGGCATCAAATTGTACGAGGCTCCAGAGTCCAACATAGCATTATGTAAAATGAACTCATATAATATAAGACTCAGGTAGAAGGGAGGGACTTCACTTTCTTCAGATTGATCTTTTGTGGTTGGACCAAAAATGAGTTCAGGATAATCATCTTCAACATTTACCATATCTGATACAGAGTCTATTTGCAAAATTCTAGACACCTTATTTTTATAAGTACTATTTTTCACCAACTCAGTCAAGGGCATGGACACCTTCAGCTTAGAAATTTCATTTTCCAAATTAAAAGAAGGAACTTTGTCTACCTCTTTCATGAGAGGATATTTCTTCTCTACTTGCTCCTTTTTTGCGCTATGTTGGTTCTTCTCATTTGCTACATTAATCATTAAAGATGCCTTGCTGGGAGAAGGATCATCTGGCTCTTTCCATTTCCTTTGCGTGTTTTAGGAGTCATTCTTCAATTGCGACTCTTTTCTCTTCTGAATGGGATTGATTGGCACATCTCTGATCCTCAAAGAATGTTGCTTCTGTTGTGCTGTTAAAGTGTTCATGTATCCTCTTTGATAATCATCGAACTCTTCCTCTAACACTGCATCATTATCCAATATGAAATCTTCATCTTTTCGAATGTCTGTAATAATTGTATATTCTTCATCTTCTGTGAGAAATATGGGTACACCATCGGCAGTGAAGAAATGATTGGCTTCGACTACTAGATCATCATCATCGTCTGTCTCCATTCCCTAAAAATAATTTTTCTGCAAAGGAGTTCTAATTTTCTATTGTGGCGTAGTTTGGTCCTGCGTTCTTTGTTCTCTTTTCTTAATTGGGAATTGTGGTTGCTGGTGTCCTCTGAAATTTGGATTCTTGATTTGTGCTTCAGGTTTATCTGAAACAGTCAACCGATCAACCATTTTCTCCACTGTCCAAATCAAAGTGTCCATCTTATTGTTTGAAGGGGATGCTTCTTATTTCATAGTTACCCTCTTTTCGGCTTTTTCCTGAGCTCTTCTAGCTAACAAATTAGCTTCTACACTCACAGCTATCTTTTGCACGTCTTCAAGTGTGGTAGGATCTCATTCCCGTAGCTGATATGCCATATCAACATCGAAACCATCTAGAAACTTGAGCAAAGCTAATCCCATGGAAGGTTTTAGGTTGGTCGGAATAGCATTATACATAGCATTAAATCTCACAAAATAATCTTGTACAGTTTCACCCACATTTCTTTTAATATTTTCATATTCAGACAAGATTTGAAGTGGGTTTTTCTTTACCTCCCACCGGTCTAAGAATTTCCTATGTAGCTCTTGCAAGGTGTGGATTAACCCTGTTGGTAAAGCTCTGAACCACTTTTTAACTTCACCTCCAAAGCTTTGGACAAACAATCTTGTCGTTACATTCTCTGCCTCTACCTCATGAAGATCAAAAAATTCATTCATCTTATCAACATGATGCTAGGCTGTGATGCTTTGACTGGCATCAAAGATAGGTATTTCACTTTGGTAATCAGCAGGCATATCATTCAAATTTTGAGGTAAAACCAGGGGTGCATATCGGGCAGCCATGACTCAATGTGGATGTACAACAGTGTTTGTGCTACTAGGATTCAAGGGAGGTGTTGATGGAGGAGTCAAAAGCTGAGAATTGACTTCTGAGACTGATGGAAATGATGATGAGTTAAGGGGAGGAAAAGATGCTTCTGATAACTTTGAAGGCTCAATAATATTGGTTACAGTGATAGATGTCTGAGGGGAATTCAAAATATAGTCATCAATTGATGCATTTTCCCTTTTAACTTCAAGATCTACAAGGAATTATGGATCTAAAACTGTGTCATCAAGTGCAGTTTCAGATTTACTTATGAACAAAGAAAGCTCAAAACATTCATCAAAAGAGAGGTCTTCTACAAACAACAACTCACTGGGCCAGGTATGGGATTTGAAAAATAGGTGTAGGACTTAGTGATCCTTCTTGCCTTTTGATTATTCTTGGAATGATATTAGGATTTTCAAACACAGGGGGAGGATTTGGATCAGGATTGGCCCTTGTGTATCTTCTTGAAGTGAGTGTGGTCAGATTTCTACTTTACAATGTTTTATTTTAGCCTAGCAAACTCTAAACATCATCATCGAGAGTCCAGGAATCTATATGGAAGATATTACTGGGGTGATTAGTCCTTTAAACTAAAGAGTGGTTTCCCTAGTATGGTCGTCAGAAATGTTATCACCTAATTTGAACCTTAGGCTGAATGAAGGCAAATCAGGGTAACCTCAAACCACGCTCAGCCTTGTAGCTAGCCCTACAAGGTCAGGAGAGGGCTCTCTCCATGAAAAAAGTATTTAATGAAATATAAGAGTAAACTGATTTTAGGCTAGGTATAATAATTGGAAATATTTTTACGAATTTCAGGGTTGTATGGAACAGATGGGGGAGTTTGAATCTGGGGAATTAAATCAGAGATACAGGGTATTTCATGGGGAAAGGTAGTTATGGATTTTAAAAATTTAGTTTCAATAATGATGGAATGTGTAAGACTGGTGAGAAGCTGAAAATGGCATAGGAGATGGATCCTTTTCAAATAGCAGAAAAACATAGAGTATTGAATGATTTCCCAAGGCAGAGAATTATGCAATGGATTCTACCTATCTATCTTGAAAGCATTCAACTAGAGATATGAATGACTGAATGGAAAACATAAAAATTAACAGATGAACACAAAAGAAAAAAAAGTGCTAAAATCTATACCACATGGATCCCACAAATTAGTGCTGGATTTCTTTATTAATTCCCTGCCAAACTATTACAAATGGAGTGCAGAGTGTCCTCAATCGATTTCAAACCAATTCCACACTTTATTCCTCTCTTACAAATGACTTAGAAATTACATTAAATATATAGAATTTGAGGGGAGCAGATCCACAGAAAAGGGAGTTGTTTTACCAGCTCATAAACTAAAATCTGAACATAGGAAAAAGACCAACAATCTGCCCCTGAAAAGAAGGAGCATCAATACATTTGACCATCTGGAGGATTTGCAGTTTCTCGAACAAAGAAAAAGAAAGACAAATTTGGAACCATTTCTCTTTTTTATCATTTCTCTCGTGCTGTAATGATCTCTATGTTTATATTTAGCTCTCGGCCTTGACTATTTGTCTTTGTCTTTACTCTTTTAAGAAAAACCAACTTTTGAAGAAAATGCCTTTGAAATGAATAAGAATGAAATTTTCCATTTAACGAAGAAAAATCACCTTTTTGGGGTGAAAAGAAAAGGAAAGGATGGTGGGCCCGATTTGAGATCGCAAATCACAATCGGAAGAGGAGGAAGGTGTATTGGGATAGTGCAATTGGAGTGTTGTGATGTGATAATGTATAGAGGGAAAGGGGAAATCACAATCACAATTGGAGATTGCAGCGGAAGAGCAAGGGGGCACATTCAAATAATTTGCGATGCGATGGAGTATACACCAAAGATAAAGGAGCGGAAGAAATTCATTTTCAAACAAAAATAAATGAAATTTCTCCTTTACATAGAGAAAAAAAAATTTCTTTTGAAAAAGTGGAAGGGCGTTTAGGTGGGACCTAGGGAGAATCGCAATCGCAATCACAAATCGCAGTGGGAGGGGAGGAGAGCATGTCGTTATGAAAACTTGCAATGCAATTCAATGATTGGATCGAAGGCATCAGAGGTGGGTTAATCGCATCGACAAAAATGTGATATGCAATGGAAACTGTAGAAAAAGGGCTGATGCGATGAGGGTTTTAAGAAATCTTTATAAAACTTTAATAATTGAATTATCAATTTTACAAATGAAAAACCATTTTTATTTTGAATGGGTAGAAAAGATTTATGGTGGGACACAAAGGGGAATCGAAATCGCAATTGGGGATTGGAGTGAACATCAGATAATGGAGTAATGTAATAAATATTTTCGATGCGACGGATTGCAATCACAAATCGGCAAGGAAGGGGAGCGGAGAAATGTGCCGTTGAAATAATGCAATGCGATGGAAAGGCCAATGCAATGAAAAACTTAAGAAATATTTTTAAAATTGATTTTTCGCACTTTACAAAGGGAGAAACCCCTTTCATTTGAAAAGGGAGGAAGGCCTTTAGGTGGGGCCCAGGGATAAATCGCAATAGGAAAATCGAGAAAAAGGAAAATCATGTTTAAGTGTTTGGAAATAAAATTTGCAATTGGCGATATGCGATTCATTGCATCAAGAATTTGCAAGCAGGGAAGGGAAAATCAGAGGGGGTCAATCGGGACTGTGCGATTGCGATGATGCGATCGGATCGGAAGAGAAGGGGTGCATTCGGGTCGGAAGAAAAGGGGTTTTATAATAAAAAAATTTAAAATTACATGAATTAAAGTCTAAGGGATAAATGAGAAAAGGGGTAGATTTAGGCTTTCGGGGACTTTTTTCACTTAGGCATATTTTTCAATGCAGGAGTCAGTTTTGAGAGTATAATATACCATTGGAAAGCTCTTTCCAGGCTCCTTCTCATGGGAGTGCTTAGAACATGGTTTTACACTCAAAATTATGTGGAAAACACCTCTGAAGGGCAGGGTGGTGGCTTAGTGGAGATAACATCTTCTGAAGAGCAACTTATTACATATGAAGACATAAAATTACATAAGGAATATTGATAAAAGAAAAGTACCATGTTTTCACCTCAAACATGTTTTGAGTTGAAAATTACATCAAGCTCAAAAACGTTTCTTTGATTTTTCTAGAAACTGTGCCTCTGAGTTTATTTGACCTCCTCATGACCTTGCTGATATTTATTGACACTTGACTCATTAATTTAGCCATGATTGGACCCTATAACCTAATGAGACCAACCTTATGACCTATTAACATGACTTACAGAGTGAAAGTGACTCATGACTGAAGACCATAGAGAGGGGAATCAGCAAGTTTCACATGAGGGGAAACTGTTGAAAGACCACTACCATCAATGAATCCATGACCTAATGGAATGATGAAAATTTATGGTATGGGACTCCTAATATGGAAATGAAAAATATTAGGTTTGATCACTGATGGCAGTATCACAAGACTGACACTAACAACTGTCATCCCTAAAAATGTCTATATCAATTCATACACTTGTCTCCAAAATCAGTAACTCCCATTTCGCAATAAGGTAACTTCCTGTCGACGATAAATCAATATCTAGGAAGTTCACTTAGAAACATCAGATTCCAGTAAAATGAGGCTTGTTACAACATCAAAAATATCCTTGCTTCCAGACCTTTCACTGAAATATTTTGTTTGGCGTTTGTTATACAACATTTTTTCACTGTCCCTGAAATCCCCAACTCAGACATTGGAGGGTCATTTATGTGACAAATACACAGTGTCATGCTTCGAAAATACCATCCTTGGATCCCTTTTTATGAAAGAAACATTCGTCTTGTTGAAATTTCCCTAAGTAGAGCTGTCAAAATCCCTGTTTTTTCCTTGGCACGAGTAGCCCATCACATCCTCGCACTGACTTGGAAGTTTGACATTGAGCCCATGCCACTTGGCGCTCTATGCCAGTTAGACACCCACGCCATGATGTTTATGGAATGTTTTTTTTAAATAGAGGCGGAGGCTCCATTCCAACCACCTCGAGGATGAGTCATTGGGAGTGGCTGAACTAAAACAACCACGGACTCCTCCCTTTAGTTAGTAGTTTCGACCTACCTTAGAACTCTAGTAAAGGATAGGACTCCCTCCCACCTTTTTAGGGATCCCAACCTCCTCTCTTCCCTCTATATAAGAAAATATCTCCTTTGGTATAATTTAGCTGAACACATTATAGAAAAATAGTTGAATGGATGAATGGCTGAATTAGAGAATTATACCATAGCTAAGCTACTAGAGGAGATAGAGTAAGAAAGATTGTGTTGAGAGAGCTTGATTCAATGACTTCTAAGAGAGCCTCAGTCTGAATTCCCTGACCGAAAGTTTAGAAAAATTTCATCTAAACCCCATTGGAGGATATCATGACGTCAAAGCATCGGTTGTACTCTTCCTTCTATTCATTAAAATACATGACTACTGTTTGGTTCCACTATTGTGTTATGATGATTATTTGATACACTATCTTTAGCCCTCTTTGACTCGCTAATAGTTGTGAGTGAAACTACAATACCATATGTTTTTCTTATTCTTTGTCTTATGTGTAGGTATCTGGGTGTGACATCGAACCGATCGTGACTTTGCAAAGAAGGATTGAGAGACCACTACTCTTTCTGCAGCATTGATGGCATTGGATTCAAGGTAGGTCAATCTACCATGTCTTTTGTTCATTCATTAACTAGGAAGCAATGCTTTAGCATGTCCTTTTGTTACTAGACCGACCCTAGGGCTAGAGGGATCATCTCTGTCTGCAGAGAGGATTTACCTTCATAACAAATTTTCGAGTCCACTAGGGATCAGTGGGAGTTTTTCGTGTCATCTTGTTGGGTCAATTTCCATTCTTAGTTTAGTTATCGATCTTTCTTCTAGTTGGTTTGCTGAGTTTCCATTCTTTTTTCAACTCCATAGAGTCAAGGTTGACCTCTGCTCATTAGGTTAGGATTTTTCCACCTTTTCCCATAATTTTCCTGCTTGGTGCATTTTTTGTCTAGACAGTCATGCCGATTGGTGCATGTTTCTCTTTTAGCACTCGAACCAACTTCTTTATGGCACATATTGCAGCCTTACAGTCATGCCAATCCCTGTAGGCTTTGGTTTGACCCCCCTAATGCATTTTTCGATCATTGTTTCTTGCCTCTCAATTATTTTTTGAGTGTGTTTAAGCCTTTGGAGACTGTGTAGACTACTGTAGACTTGTTTCCCTCAGTCGTTTTTCTGTTGTCTTATTGTCTTGTCTATGTCAGTTAAGACCTTAGGGTTTCTAGGTGTTCTTGCACACTGAAAATTATGTTCGAGAACCAGTCTCTTTGATTGTTGTTGGTCTTATTTTGGGTTTTTAGAATGAGTTTCCTTGATCCTTTTGTTTTTTTGATTCAATGGTATTTTCATTTTTCAATTAGTCCTTCTTCTTCAATACTTTGAGCTTCTATTACTTTACTTGTTTGGGTCATTTTGAGAACTCTCTTTCTCGTTTGAAAGTTTGCTCCTTTAGCTTGCATGTTTTTTGTGTTTGTTTTGTTTTGGTTGAGTCATTCAATTTCGAAATCTCACATTCGCAAAACTCAAACTAGTGTTTATTTTGTTTTCCATTGAATTATTATAATGTTTTCTTCATTTCATTGAAAAAATAAAAAAAAATCTTTGCACGCTTTTGTTGCATTGAAAATGAAACGTTCCTTTACATAAAATAGCATTTGTCAATCTAGGAAGGACTTTTGTTTTTGCTTGATTGCATTAAGGGCATTAGAAGTTTCTGTGCATGTTCTCTTTGTTTTCTTATTCAGAATATTTCTATCCTTCTTCTAGCTAGCATTCATCGAATTGAAATGATATTCATTTGCATATAGCCTGTATTGTTGGGAAAAATACTGAGAGGGGGGGTGAATCATTATTTAGTGCAGACAATCAAAATTTTTCTTTTTCCTTTCTAAAAACGCATACGCTACTTTACTGAAGGAAACTAGCGTATATACGCGGATATCCTTTACAGAACTCGCGTATGTCCAAAGATCTAATTATGTGTTTGAATCTTAACTCAGATCATTGCGTTATTCATTCATCATATATTTCAGAAACAGTAAAAGGGTGCAGATAGAACAGAATAATCATCACACATATGCAACACACATGAACACCAGGATTTTTAGGTGGAAACCCAATTCGGGAGAAAACCACCACTGCCGTTGTTTCAGCCTTCAAAATTTATTATTAAGAAAACTTCTTACAATCATTTATTGGTGCAGACTCAAACCAACATGCAGGCACCCACCTGCAGAAGGCTACAACCTTCTCTCGTTTACCAGCCTCTCCTGGAAGGGAGCTACAACCCCCTGCAATAGTTTACCAGCCTCTCCTGGAAGGGAGCTACTACCCCCTGATATGAGTACCAGCTTCTACTGGCAGAAATATTCCACTTACATACTGAAGGCTTCACCCCTCAGATCCACTGAAGACCGCGTTTCATCAATTTTGAAACTGGATCAAAAAGCTCCAACACAACCCTTTATTCGTCAATAAACAACCTTTGCCCAAAGCATCAAATGGAACAGTGAAACCACTGTAACCAGAATATCAGATATAACCCAGACTTCAGAATAGATATGCAGAAACACATTCAACCTTCAGCTACCATTAGATCAAAAATCATACGTGCTTTTATTTAATCAGACCCGCGTATATACGCGCTTTCCAGAAGACGAACCTGCGTATACTTCAGTACATTTTCCAAAGAAAACCCTAACTGCACATACGTGCTTTTCATGAAACAAACCTGCGTATAGATATATAAAAGATAAATTTTGTAGTACAGACTAGATCTATAAACTTACCCAGATTTCTTCAATATCTTCAACAGGATTGCACCATTTCTTCTTCACTTCTTTTCAGATCATCCTTGACATTCACCATTTCAAGATCTAGAGATCTTGTGCCTTCATCATGTTCATAGGAGCATCATAGATTAAGATCTGTTAATTAGGAACATGGTTCACCCATACAGATATAATTCAGAGTGAAGTATTCATCAAAGCCCAGACTCATGCACACCATGCACAATGATTTTCTTCTCCTTATATAGGTTTACTCTTTTTCAATACCATGAGCCAAAACCACATCTCATCCGATGGTATTCCTGGACGAGATCAAATAGACAACCCAGCGCTCAATACAATGGGTCAATACCATGGTAGTAACCCTTGGTTTTACAAATTTAGAGCGCAATTGAGCATATGCGACTTGGCACGTAATTTTCCGCATGCATACACTACTTATCCTAGACAAACCCGCGTATGCCTTAAGACACACACTTTTCATCATTATTCTTGCACATGCTGATATTTATTTTTCTGGTACTTCTGCCCTTCTTGTAGAACATCAGATTTACATCATTAATGCATCAAGAACAACTTCATTAAGTAGGTTGCCATCATTTTCATCAAGTGGGTTGCCATCAAGGACAACACTCTGCATCATATTGCCAACAATATCCACCTTTGGACTTGATGGCAACCACGAAGGTGTTTGATCACCACAACAGATATAATCATTACACAATAACGATGTTACTCTCCCCTTATTCAAACACCATGTTACTCTCCCCCTTTGACATCAAGGGCAAAGGGCGGATCAAAACCAACACAAAGTTTTTCTCCTCATGTAGAAGGAAGGGCTCTGCAGATCTGATGTGCACTGAAGTTACCATGCTCCCCCTGAGTTCATGCTGGAGGTTCAAACATATTTTTCAATGAAGTACATGACTCTATGACCTTCCTATCACCAAGGACTCATACATACATCAAAGATCCAACCAAGTGGATTTACATAAGAGACTCAAATACCCAACCAAAAAAGGGTTTACATATTTTGACTCAACTACCCAACCAAGTGGGTGTACAAATTTGAACAAGTCCTTATATGACTGAATATTACAATTTTACATCATAGGTCTCAACATGACCTTTTTCATCAAATTACAAATATGACCTTTTATGACCAATATCAGAAAGACCTCTCGAGAGATCATATTTCACAATCATAAGCCAACAATGCATAATACCTAGCAAGGCTATTGCTCCCCCTGAACCTATACATCAATTTACTCCTTCATCTCCTCCTTAGCTTGTGCATCCTGAACACTTTTCAACAGAATATCATCAAGGCATCTTTACCCAATATCAGAGAATGAGACAGAAATATAAGAGATAAAAATTAACCAGAGATACCATACAGCATCAGAGATATCAAACAGTGCTGCAGATGTGCTGTAAAATGCTGACCCTAACCAAAAATTGTCAGCAAATTACCATACGCGGCTTTCTGTGGATAAACTCGCGTATATACGCGACTGTCTTTCAGGAAACCCGCGTATCCAATTTGATCTTCTAAATTTAAGCAGTTCTGATTTTCTTCACAGCAGAGACTACTCCCAGCTTCTGTCTGAGATATTTGAATGCTTCCCTGGGCAGAGGTTTGGTAAATATATCAACAACTTGTTCTTTGAAGGGAACATACTCCAACGTCACCTTTTGTTCAAGCACTTGTTCACGTAAGAAGTGATACTTGATGGGAATGTGCTTGGTCTTTGAATGCATAACAGGATTCTTTGAGATACTGATGGCACTTGTATTATCACACATAATGGAGATAGGAGGTGTACATTTGATTTGAAAATCTTGCAAGGTTTTCATCATCCAAAGGAGTTGAGTGCAACAGGACACGACAGCCACATATTCTGCTTCTGCTGTAGATAAGGCAATAGAATTATGCTTCTTGCTGAACCAAGATACCAATCGGGGCCCCATATAAAATGCACCTCCACTACTGCTTTTCCTATCATCAACATTTCCAGCCCAATCTGCATTTGTGTAAGCATGAAGAGTAAGATCAGCATTATTTGGATACCATAGTACAAAGTCTTGAGTTCCTTGTAGATATTTGAATATTATTTTGACAGTCTGAAGGTTAGACTCTTTTGGATTAGCTTGGAATCGTCCAACAATCCCAACTGCATTCATAATGTCTGGTCTAGTCCCGGTGAGATAAAGTAGGCTTCCTATCATTGATCTGTATTCTAGTTGATTCATCGCGGGAGAATCATAATGAGAACTGAGGTTACATCCGGTTATCATTGGTGTACTCATAGGTTTAAATTCTTCCATGCCATACTTCCTCAAAATTTGCTTAAGAGATTTTGCTTGTGATAAGAATATTCCATCTGTAGTTTGATGCACTTGCAAGCCAATAAAGAATGTTAGTTATCCAAGTAACGACATTTCAAATTCTTGCTGCATGACAGAATCAAATTTCTTACTCATAGATTCTTCATTACTCCCAAAAATGATGTCATCAACATATACAACCTTTGTGTATAAGTTGCTATCAGCAGACCCCTTAGAAAATCCTTGTTGATGAAGATATTTGTCAAGACGATAATACCATGCCCTTGGAACTTGTTTGAGACCATATAGAGCCTTTTTAAGTCTACAAACAAGATTTTCATCATTTCCCAAAATGAATCCTTCCGGTTGTTCTATATAAACTTCTTCTTCTAGATCACCATTGAGAAAGGCAGATTTAACATCCATTTGATAAACTTTGATTTGTTGAAAACTTGAAAAAGCAAGAAACATTCTTATGGCTTCAAGTCTAGCTACACGAGCAAAAGTTTCTTCAAAGTCTATACCTTCTTGTTGAGTATACCCCTTGCAAACCAGTCTAGCTTTGTTTCTTATAATATCCCCATTCTCATTTAACTTCTTGAATATCCATTTAGTTCCACTGACATTTTTATCATGTGGTCTTGGCACCAATTCCCAAGTGTGATTATTTTCAATTTGATCAAGCTCTTCATTCATAGCTTGAATCCAACATTCATCTTCGCAAGCTTGATTGACATTGTGTGGTTCAATTGTGGATATAAATGCCAGATAGCTAGAAGATCCCACAAGAGTCCTCCTTGTTTGTACACCTGATTCCTTGTCTCCCAAAATTTGAGATTTAGGATGATTCTTTTGAGCATATATGGATGGAGCCTTTTTAGATAAATCATCTTCGGGTTCTTCATTGGATCCACTGTCTATATCATTTCCATTTGATGTAGAAGGACAAAAATTACCATCATCTTCTTCTGTTGCTTTTTTTTCTTCTTTAGGAGTTGCAGGAGACTCATCAATAACAACATCAATACATTCAACAATCTTTCGAAGCCTTTTATTGTAACATTTGTATACTCTGCTTGTAGATGAGTAACCAAGAACTATCCCTTCATCTCATCTAGGTTCAAACTTGCCAAGCTTTTCATCATTATTTTTGATAAAGCATTTACTTCCAAAAATTCTAAAATGCTTCACAGAGGGAGAATTACCATACCAGAGTTCATATGGAGTTTTGTCACTATTTACTCGAAAATGTGCCTTGTTGAGAATGTTTGCTGCTGTATGTGCTGCTTCTCCCCAGAACATGTCAGGATTTCCATAATCATCAAGCATAGCTCTAGCCATTTGTTGAATTGTTCTATTCATTCTCTCTACTACGCCATTTTGTTGTGGAGTGCCTGCTACAGAGAACTGTCTTTTTATGCCATGTTGTTCACAAAATTCAAAGAATTCATTTGATGTATATTATCCTCCTCGATCAGATCTAAGACATTTGATTTTTAGATCTAATTCATTTTCTACCAATGCTTTTAAGATTTGAAATTTTCCAAATGCTTCATCTTTGTGTTTAATCAACCCGATCCAATACATTCTAGAGTAATCATCAATAAATAAGATGTAGTATTCTTCCCCACATGGTGACCTTTTCCTCATAGGTCCACATATGTCAGTATGAATGAGTTCAAGAGGCTTACTTGATGATCCTTCTTTGGCATTAAATTGTACTCTGGTCTGCTTACTGAATTGGCAAGATTTGCATATGATACTCTCTGGTAGAGTAATATTGGGAAGACCACGAACAGCTTGAAGTATGCTTGCTTTGTTTATTTGAGAGAAGCTCAGATGCCCCAACCTTTTATGCCATAACCAATTTTCTGAAGACTTGCTCAAGTAACATTGATCTTTGCAGTTCTTCAATACATACAGGTTGCTTGGAGTTATTTTCCCTTTTATAATAGTTTTACCTGTATCAAGATCACGAACCACACATTCTTTTGAACTAAAGACAACTTTTGTTCCTTGATCACACATTTACACTTAACAGGTTATGCCTTAATCCATCCACATGCATGACATCATTAGCCTTCACCTTTTCTTTTAGAAACACAAACCCTTTTCCTTTAATTACAGCAGGAGTATCATTTCCAAATGTAACTTTCTTTTCCTTTTCTAGAGCATTATATGCAAGAAGTCTGCTTTTGTCACCTGTCATGTGTCTTGAGCACCCACTATCAATGTACCATTTATTTTCTTCACCTTCTACAAATAACGCTATTCCACAATTTTCAACCTGTAATTCCTTCTTTTTCCATACTTTGGAACTTGAAGGAGAATGTTGTTTTGGCTAGACTTTGCTCCTGCATTCAGATTCTTCATGGCCAAATTTATTGCAAAAGGCACATTCAAATTCATTTTGAAGAGCAGAAAAATTGTTATAGGTGTTCTTCTTTGGTTTAATATCCATCCTTTTCTTTCTAGCTTCTCTTGTCATGATTGTTTTATATGCAACACATTGAAAAGCTTTATGACCAAAATTATGACATGAGAACATTGTCCATTGAAGTACAAATTTCTGCGATCATGAAATCTTATGTTTGAATTTACCTATTGATTGTTACTTCTTTGAGAGATATTCCTTGTATTGTGCTGATCATGCTTTACTTGTAAAGATTCTTTATTCCCTTGCTGAGTGGCTGAATGAAGTAAACCAGTTGTAGTTTCTTTTAGATAATTTGGTGCAGAAGCCTGAGAAGATTCTCCGGTATATCCAAGACCTGTCTTAATAAGAGGAGAATGTTGAACCTTGATAATCTCATCTAAGGTTTCAGATCCTTTAGCAAATCTGAGATTCAGAGTCTTTACTTTCTCAAGTTCTTTTCTTAGACTTACTACTTCACATTCTAATTTTTCATTATGTTTCTTTGCTTCTTCATTATGCCTTTTCAGAGTTTCTATGATTATTTTACCTTGTTCCAAGCATATTTTGTGTTGATTGTTTTGATCAAGAAAATCATTGTCATCTAGAGCATCCACAAAAGCATCCTTATCATCTCTAGAATTATTTTCAAATGCCATGAGAAGTCCAAGATCTTGTTCACATTCTTCCTCGCTATCAGATAACCCATCACTGTCTTCATTTGTATAGTAGCTTTTCTTAGAGCTAGATCGATTCTTATTCCTTCTTGCTACTTCTTTCTCTTTAGCATATGTTTCTTTATAAGGACATTTTGCAGCATAATGACCAACTCTTCCACAATTGAAACATTTGAAAGGAAGCTTACCTTTGAATCTTCTGGTTCCTAGTTGGAGTCTTCTCACAAAGTTTGCCTCATCTTCTTCTGAGATATATCCTGATCCTTATGATTTTTGAACTTCTTTCCCTTTTGTAGAAGCTTTAAAAATAGCTTCTTTGACTTTAGATGGTCCTCCTCTCCTCATTTCATAAGCAGTCAATATGCCATGAAGTTGCACCATGGAAAGAATTTGAATATCCTGTTTTTCTTCAAGGGCAGAAACTTTTGATTCAAATTTTGCCATTAGCGATCATAAAATTTTATCAACCAAAGTAGTGTCGAATATTGTTTCACCCAGATTTCGCATACGATTTACAACATCATCAATACATAAAAAGAAACTGGCAATACTCTCATCACCATGCATCTTTAAATTTTCATATTCAATTCTGAGAGTTTGGAGCTTTTCACTTTTTACCTTTGCGTCGCCTTCATAACTTAGAATGATTTTGTCCCATATTTCCTTTGCTGTATTCAACTGCATGAATTTGACAAATTTTGATTCAGTTAGACTTCCTGTTATAGCATTGATCGCTTTTGCGTTTGATTCATAATTCTTCCTTTCAGTTGGATCTCTTGGTGTAGCAGCTGGATATTCATATCCTTGTTCAACAATGGCCCATACATCAACTCCCATAGACTGAAGATAGGATCTCATCCTTACTTTTCAAAATATTAAATTTCTTCCGTTGAAGAGCGAGGACTTGATAGATGTTGTTCCCTCATGATTGCTCATCTTGCTTGATCTTCCTTCTAGTGGCTAAGCTTTTTCAGAAGGACCTTCTCTGAAACGAATTGTTGGGAAAAATACTTAGAGGGGGCGGTGAATCATTATTTAGTGCAGAAAATCAAGCTTTTTCTTTTTCCTTTCCAAAAACCCATACGCTACTTTACTGAAGGAAACTAGCGTATATACGCAGATATCCTTTACAGAACTCGTGTATTTCTAGAGATCTAATTATGTGTTTGAATCTTAACTCAGATCATTGCGTTATTCATTCATCATATATTTCAAAAATAGTAAACAGGTGCAGACAGAACAGAATAATCATCACACATATGCAACACACATGAACACCGGGATTTTTAGGTGGAAACCCAATTCGGGAGAAAACCACTGCTGTCGTTGTTTCAGCCTTCAAAATTTATTATTAAGAAAACTTCTTACAATCATGTACTGGTACAGACTCAAACCAGCACGCAGGCACCGACCTGCAGAAGGCTACAACCTTCTCTCATTTACCAGCCTCTCCTGGAAGGGAGATACAACCCCCTGCACTAGTTTACCAGCCTCTCCTGGAAGGGAGCTACTACCCCTTGATATGAGTACCAGCTTCTACTGGCAGAAAGCTTCCACTTACATACTGAAGGCTTCACCCCTCAGATCCACTGCAGACCATGTTTCATCAATTTTCAAACTGGATCAAACAGCTCCAACACAACCCTTTATTCGTCAATAAACAACCTTTGCCCAAAGCATCAAATGGAATAGTGAAACCACTGTAACCAGAATATCAGATATAACCCAGACTTCAGAATAGATATGCAGAAACACATTCAACCTTCAGCTACCATTAGATCAGAAATCATACGCGCTTTTATTTAATCAGACCCGTGTATATACGCGCTTTCCAGAAGATGAACCTACGTATACTTCAGTACATTTTCCAAATAAAACCTTAACTGTGCATACGCACTTTTCTTTCCACAGACCCGCGTATACACGCGCTTTTCATGAAACGAACCTGCGTATAGATCTATAAAGATAAATTTTGCAGTACATACCAGATCTATAAACTTAACCAGATTTCTTCAATCTCTTCAACAGGATTGTGCCAGGTCTTATTCACTTCTTTTCAGATCATCCTTGACATTCACCATTTCTAGATCTAGAGATCTTGTGCCTTCATCATGTTCATAGGAGCATCATAGATTAAGATCTGTTAATTAGGAACAGGGTTCACCCATACAGATATACTTCCGAGTGAAGTATTCATCAAAGCCCAGACTCATGCACACCATGCACAATGATTTTCTTCTCCTTATATAGGTTTACTCTTTTTCAATACCATGAGCCAAAACCACATCTGATCCGATGGTATTCCTGGACGGGATCAAATAGACAACCCAGTGCTCAATACAATGGGTCAATACCATGGTAGTAACCCTTGGTTTTACAAATTTAGAGTGCAATTGAGCATACGTGACTTGGCATGTACTTTTCCGTGTGCATACGCTACTTATCCTAGACAAACCCGCGTATGCCTTAAGACACACACTTTTCATCATTATTCTTGCACATGCTGATATTTATTTTTCTGGTACTTCTGCCCTTCTTGTAGAACATCAGATTTACATCATTAATGCATCAAGAACAACTTCATTAAGCAGGTTGCCATCATCTTCATCAAGTGGGTTGCCATCAAGGAAAACACTCTGCATCATATTGCCAACATGCATTTAGGAAGTTGAGCTCCACATTCGATAGGGCCTAAAATTGAAACATAATTAAAGATTAACTTCAAAATTTACTCAATGAACCAAAGGAAAAATTGGAACGTAAAGAAACATTTCTAGTGGTTTAGGCTAGACACGTGTTTCGATGTCTTAGAACCTAGTAGTTGTCGCTCGCCTTTCGGCTTTAGATAGCATTAGTACAGACTTGTGCTCCCCATACCATCGTGTATATAAAGGGATAGCCCTCTAGGTTGCAATCCTTTATCCATAGGAATCCGATTTTGCTGCCTTGTAACCGTGATACACCAAACACAGCATTCGGGGAGGCTACCTTCAAGTACGTCAATTCCTTGGTCATTTCTGTTTCATTTGATCACCAAGGTGTATATGGAAGTTCACGAAAACCTGGTGCACCCTCTTGCCTAGAATTCTTGAGAAGTCATTTCGATATTTTCGTGGCTCTTTAAAAAAGAGAAGAGATCATCGAGCACTTGTCATTTCATGCTCATTTCAAATTGAAAGCGACTAGAGTCATATTTTTCCTGTTTCTCAACTCTTAAAACATGAAACAGTGAATTTTGGTTTCTGTGTTATAAAATTAATAACCTACGATTACATGCCTAGTAAATTTTGTTACTTGGTCTGATTGATTTCCTTGGTTCTTGATTTTGGTAGTTTCGATTGTTATCTCTTTTCCTTCCAGTTCTGATTTACAGTCAAAGTGGCGGAACATCTAGTTTCATCATCCTTAATGCCTCCTAGTGGTGGCTCTTTTTCAAACGCTTCTTTTGAAACTCCTCAATCCACTAGATCTGTTGAGTTCTCGCAGCCCATTCTACCGTCTATCCATCCCCTTGCTACTCAATCTCTACTTGATGAGCCAGTTGAATTCAATTGGCCTCCTTCAAGTGTTTGGTTTGGTTTTGGGGAAGAAGGAGAATTTCCTCCTCTTACATCTGGATCACCTTTTGTTGATGCTGTGGTACCTCCTAGTCCCCATAGTATTTTTGAAGATCTTACAGAAAACTCAGATATGGGGTCCTCCAGTCCTATTGGCAGTGATGGATTGCCTGTATCCACAGGAGAATATCAAATCTTTCTTGAAGATATTTCTCATGCCTCTATCCAATCTTCTTCGCCTTCAGTGTCACTTCCGGCTGGCTATAGGTCTCTGAGTCATATTATGTCTGGTATTGCGTCCATTGCACAATCCATTACAATAACTCCTCCTCAGACTCCAGTCCAATCTTCGTCATTACTGTTACCTTTGGCATCAGATCCGTTGGTTACTGTTACATCTGTTCCAATCCAACCTACAGTCTGTGTGGATTCTAGTTAAATTTCCACTACCCCTGTGATTCCTGGCAGTTTCACTTTTGAAGAATATCTATTAGCTATTTAGCAGCAAAATTCTCAAGGTTCTCAACAGCCCCCGCCTCCTATAGATCCTCGTTTTCATTACTATGATGTTGTTGGTAATCCCATATATCTATATCTGCACCATTATGATGAGCGTGGGAATCTAGTTTATATGCCTCCTATAGATCCTTATCAAGCCGTCTATGATCCTTATCAATCGGTTGCTCATTTGGGACCTACTTTGCCTGTGCAACCCTTTGGCTTACAAGGACAACCCTCTTAGGGGCAACCTTCAACTCACCAGGGCCCTGCTTTTGGTCCACAGGGACAACCGTATGGTCCACAAGGACAACCTTTGGTCCAACATGGACAACCCTCTGGTCTCTCGAGTCAACCTCTGGTTCAACCAGGATCATATTTTGGTCCTAAGGGGGAAGTTTATCCATCACAAGGTCAATACTATGGTCCTTCTCCAGGTCAACCTAGTCATCAGGGACATGCTGGACTATCTCAACCATCAGGCCAACCTTTACCATAGAGTCAACCTGGTGGCCCTCAACAACTAGTTCAACCAGCTCAGCAACTGTTGCAACCTACCCATCACCAGATTCCTTCATTTCCACAGCCGGTTTTACTTGTTTATCCTTCTCAACAGCCTGCTCAACCTACTCTGCAAGGTCAACCTGTGCAACCGCAGGGTTCTTATTACCCTCCAGTTTCCTATCAATCGGTATATAATGAACCCCAAACTCCGCACCCTCAAAATCAACTGGTATATAGTGCACCTCAGATTTTGTACCCTCAAAATCAACCTGTGTATCAGCAACCTCAAAGTCATACCTACATTCCCCAGCAAAATCCTTATGCTACTCGGCAAGGACCTCAATGATTTTCTTCGACTAAATATCATGGTCCTCAATCCTAGTATCAACCGAATTATCCTGTTTTTAATCCCTATGATCCAAATTCTTCAAGACAGAATAGATGGGGACAAAATCCTGTTCCGAATAGGTGGAATGTACATACAGTTCCTTATCAAAGACGTCCAATGACTTTCAATACTCAACTACCATTTCTTGCTACGTTGGAATTACTCGATGTGTCGAAGTTGAAAAACGATCCTATTCTTCATAATCCATATTGGCCTCCGGTTCTGACCAAGATTCTTGGTGATTGTCCTAAATTTGAGGGTAAACCTGGTGAAGACCCCTAAACACATGTGATGACTTACCATTTGTGGTGTTCTTCTAATTCTTGGGTTGAGGATTCTATTCGTCTCCGTCTTTTCCAGTGAACTCTTACAGGTGTTGCTGCAAAGTGGTACATCGAGCTATCTTGTGGAGTTTTCCAAGATTTCAATCCTTTGGCCATGGCATTCCTTACAAATTTTCAACTACCGATCTGCTACGAGATCGGGACATAACTCCTCACTTCATTAAAATAGGACCAAGCTACTCATATCTCGGATCATATTCATGAGTGGCGGCGTCGTCGTCGCATGATCAAATTTGAGATACTTGATCAACTTCTGACTCACTGGTTCATTGCCTCCTTTGTCAATTAGATTGCCAAAGATATTGCTATGGGGGCATGTGTAACTGAGGAGCAAGCCATTGCTTATGCCCAGTATCTTGATCTCAGGTATTCTTAGTCTGGCGCATTGTACGATATCTTGCCTAACTCTCCTCGACCTGGAACCTCTAAACCACCAACGACTCCATCCATTGATGGTATTACTGATTCCGTATCGCAGACTTCTTAAAATTCTCCTTCAACTAACTCTGGGAAGCAGAAGTCTACTTCTTCCAATAATATAGTTTCTCAGTCAAATTCAAATTTTGGCATACACACAGTAGTGAATGTTGTTCATGCCAATCCTACAAATAACACTTCCAAAGGTAATAAGAAGGGTAAAGGTAAGGCCAAAGCCGATACCCCGTGTTACACCAATTTTTGGTCATGTAACCTATTATCATTAGATGAACCCAAGTACACCATGTAAGACCAATTTTACCCTAAGTAAAATTTCTTTCACTATGTAAAATAACTTAATAAAACACATTTATTAGGTTTTTTATGGTCTAAACAGGAAACCCCAAACGGAAATATTAAAAAAATCTATATTTGTTTGATTTTCCTCATGGAATAATTAATTAAACAGTGATTTAATTATTATTCCTTGTCATATTTAACCCAAAACAAGGAAATTAATTAGATAAATCCTTATTTATCTTATTATTTTCTAGGAATAATTATTAAAAACTTTTTTAAATAATATTCCTTGTTAAATTTGACTAAATCATTTATAAATAATTAAATAAATCATTATTTATTTAATTATCATTCAACCACTTCCTTAAAATGATAAATAAATCATTTATTTATTTATTATTTACAAATAAAGGGCTTTTACCCAAGTCAAATTTTTTTTCCCTCCAACAAATATAATAAAATATTCCATAAAATGTGGATCTAGATTTGGTTAATATTATTTTAATCATGCACCAAGATTTAGAATGACCTAATATTTTGTTATAAACAGAAGGGTTTTTCCTACCATTCATCACCTTTTTTTGCCTCTTAGATCACTCTGGATCTATACTCTTGGTCTGAGTTTGAGCCATTATCATTGTCATATTTTCTATTATTTGCTTTTTGAGTTCCCTTTGAGTTCTATGTTTGTCTGGGTTTTCTACACCAACTAGAGAGAGAAATTATAGATCTAAAGTGTTGAGGACTTCCAAGAACCCATCCCATTGAGGAGAATTAGAAACACCTTTCTTGTTTTCCTCCCAAGTGCCATTAATATAAAAATTCTTCAAAAATATTGTTCTTGTCTTGTAGATTGGATGCATGGAGCAAAACCTTATTTTTACTGCTTAATTTCTTTTTATGCATAGATCTAGATTTTTGCAACGTTTGTCTTAATCAACTAACTACACATTTGAAGATATTGGAAACCATCTTTCTTTGTTAGGGCTATAAGTTATGCGTAGATAAAGTGGTGTTTTTTCGTACACTTCGAATAAAGATTCATAATAACACCTCGAAATAGGATTCTCCAAAACCTCATTCTACTGATAGTTCTCAACGTAAACCGAAGTATCCTTGTTTGATTTGTGATGATGAGCACTTCACCAAGGACTGTCCTCGATGGTCTGAAGTGAGTCGATTTCTAAAAGGCACCCAAGGAGCTCCGAGCGTTCTTAAATAACCCTTCCTTCAGCAGAATTAGATGGTAGAGCACCCTTAGTCCTCTGCTCCATTTGGTTCACAAGTGTTCATGCTGAATGGTTCTGCACCTGTTTCTATTGCTACTCGATTGAAATATTATTATGGTTCACATCAGGAAGTGAGGAAAGAGATCGCTGATGGTCCTCCTCCACCTCCTCTTTCCAGTCCTCTTGAGATTGAACAGCCCAACACCGAATCCTTTGTGCGACCACCTTCCAAAGGTGTGTTCCATAAGTCTTCGTATAATCCCAATGCCCATGCCACTCAAAATTACAGTATTGTTGAAGATATGGCTCAAGTGCCATCTGCAATGTCTACGTTAGAAGTACTTCTGAGTTGTCCTTCGCAATGGAAAGCTTTGCTATCTGTAATAGGTGGGATTGATCCTGTCGATACTAGTCTTCTCGCTTTCGATTTAGAGAATTTCATCCCACGAATCCCACACCAAAATTGCGCTCATCATTCAAGTTGGTATTAATGGTTTGAATATTCACTGGGTAGTCGTGGACGAGGGTGCATCTACCTATGTTATCTCATCTACTTGTTTGAAATCCATTGCTTCTCCAGCTCTTACTTCATCACCAAATTCCCTTGAAGAATTTGATGGAAGAGAATCTAAACCTCTTGGTGTTCTCGCTAGTTTACCGATCACGTTAGAATGGAAGACAGTCAATGTTGAGGTCGAAGTCATTGATGCAAAACTAAATTATAATCTTATCCTCAGTCATAGTTGGACTCACACTATGTTGGGTGTTCCATCCACTCTCTTTCATATTTTGAAGTTTCCACATGAAGGAAAGATTATTACTGTTGATCAATTGTCTTTTTTCACTTCTTCTTCTGAGAACAATGTTCCGTACGTGGACAAGATTCCTACTCCTTACGAGAGTGTAGGGCTAGGCCTTTTCAAGGATCCTGCCCTCATGGGTGTTTTTCCTCTTCCACCATCAAATAATTTTTAGGTCAACATGATTTCTCAAAATGATGACCCCTGGGTTATCCCTTCTCCTGAAAAAATCGATTCATTCGGCAATTTTATGCCTTTGAGTTTGATTAAAATTGATTATTGTGAACTCATTACTACATCAGATTCTAATCCTGATTCTACTCTTTCGAGCGTCACTCTCGACATCTATTCTCAATCCCCTTGGCTTGGAGATTTTGATACACCGGATCCTTTGAAAGAAGTGTTTCCATCTGATGAGGCTATCGTGGAAACCCTGTCTCTCAACGATCTGCCATGGGATGATGGTCATCATTGTTCCTCGTTTCTACCAAGAATCTAGGCCATTTCTACCTATCTTCAGCGTTTTGCCTCTCAGGTTCCTTCTCCTCCGCTTCAAACATCTATTCAGGTCCATGAGGTTTTTTCGGAAGGTAACTTGTGTAACATCACTCAGACGATGCCTATCGACATTTCCATTAAACCGGGAACCATCAAGAACATCCATATTGGGGTTAATTATTATTCGGATGAAGTGAAAGTCTATACTAGCATTTTTCGTGAATTCTATGATGTTTTTGCATGGTCCTATGAATAAATGCCTGGTATTGATCCTAGCATTGTGGTGTCATGAGCATGTTATTTATTACTTGTCTCGTAACCTTCTTGACATTGAAACACGTTATGCTTATGTTGAGAAGTTAGCATTATCCACTGTTCAAGTTGTTCAACATTTTTGTCATTATATTCTTTTGCGTATAGTGATGGTGATTTCTGAATGCAACCCCATGACCTACATATTGTCTCAAAAATTACTAGGGGGCAAATAGTCAAAGTGGATTTTCATCATCCAAGAGTTTGATTTGGAATTTATTGCTGCCAAATCTAAGAAGTCATTGGGCTTTGCTGATTTACTTTGTTCTCTCCCTTCCAACTCTGCTCCTTCTCATTTTGAGGACTTTTTTCTAGATGATTCACTTTTCTTGATTAGCACCCTTGATCCTTGGTACGACGATATCATTGTCAATCTTCAAACTTCATATTTTAGGTCTGAATTGATGAAGGATTCCCACTGACGCATCCGCCATCAGTCACAACCTTATCATATAGTTGGAGATACTCTCTATCGTATTGGAGTCGATTCCATACTCCGATGATGTTTTACTCTCGAGGAAGCCGAGAAAGCTCTGAATGATTGTCATAGTGGTGCCAGTTGTGGTCACGTGTCTAGTTATGCTACTTCACATAATATTCTTCATGTTGGTTATTTTTTTCCCTCTATTTTCAAAGACTGTATTGTCGCAGTTCATAGACTCCATGATTGCCAAATTTATCAATGCAATTTGTGTGCGCCACCCATTCCTCTTCATCCTATCATTACCATTGGTCCCTTTGCAAAATGGGGCATCGATTTTATGACATGTAACCCTCACTCGGCCGGGGGGATTCTTATATTATCGTAGCCGTGGACTACTTCACCAAATTGGATAAAGCAATGCCTACACTTCCCGCTGATGGTAAGACAGCTGCTCATTTCATATTCAATCATATTGTTGCTAGGTTAAGTGTCCCACAAGCCATCGTTACTGATCATGGTTCCCATTTTTAGCATTATATGGTGGCGGAGTTGACTTCTAAGTTGGGTCTGCATCACAACAACTCAATGTCGTACTACCCTCAAGCCAATGGCCAGGTTGAAGCTGTGAACAAATTTCTTGTCACAATGTTTCAACGTACGATTGGGATCCACAAATAAAATTGGCATCTCATGTTATTTTTGGCTCTTTGGGCATACCAAACCTCAGTGAAGAATGCAACCGGGTTCACTCCTTTCCAGTTGGTTTCTCGCCTGGAAGCTACTCTCTCGGTTAAATGTGAAATACCTACGCTCAAGTTGGCTATTGAATTACTTCCAGATACTTCACTAGAAGAGGAGCATCTCCTTTATTTAGAAAGGCTAGATGAAACCCATCACTTTGCTGCTCTCGTTATCGAAGAAGAGAAAAAACGAGTCAAAGCTAATTTTGATCAATCAGTTTCCCCTCGCTCTTTCGTTGAAGGAGATCTCGTCCTTCTATATTACCAAGCTCGTGATAAAGTGGGGGCAGAAAAATTTCAACCTATGTGGCATGGGACAAACATCATCAAACATGTGTTTTAGAATTGTTCCTATGAGCTAATAGAAGATGAAGGTCATCCTCTTGAATAACCCAGAAATGGGTTATATCTCAAAAAATGTTATGCATGAGTCATTCATGTGTAATAGGTGTACATAGGTGTTGTTTTCATTTTTGTACATGTTTTCTGGTTTGGTGTGCTTTGTGAATTTTTTTCTGCTTATGGGGTCTTGCTTATTGTGTAGATGTCTATTACTCGTTATGTCGGTTTCGGGGATGGTGCTTCCCGCAGTACCAAGAATTTTTCTTCGCCAGCCTGGCTAATTTATGATCCTGCCAGTGATTTGATAGATCTGCAAGGAATTTGTATAGGGTGAACTACAAATAATGTCGCTGAATATAGCACTGTCATTGAGCTATTAGTCGAGGAAATCAACCTCGGCATATGCGCATTGATTATAAATCTAGACTCACAGCTTGTTGTTCTGCAACTCAATAATATTTATTCTGTTAGAAATCCGCACATTCTGAGATTGTATTTACGTATTCGTTTGTTGGAAATAAATTTTGGTTTTATAACCTATCAACATATTCCTAGACAAATGAACACATTAACTGATACAGTGGCTAAAATTGTATTGGATAGGCATTTGCATAATTTGTAAAAGCATCATCATATGTAAGAGATCCATGTAGAGAAATAGATGTATATATATATATATATATATATATATATATATCTCAAGTTTGCAACTGTGTCCATCACAACGTCAAAAAAATACATGTATGTTTCTGTTACATCCTGAGACATCACGTCTTGCAAAATATGCAGATAAAATAAAACATAGGTGTCTAATCAGCATGATGCTCATGATAACATGTCACGGCCCGTACTAGCCACCTCAGCAAGCACTGAATTCGGCTAGGCACCCCTAGGGTATGTCTCTGATAGGCAGGAGGATCATCATCAAAACATGCATAATCTGGGAATCCTCGTGTGATCCCCTCCAGGTTGCGCACGATCTCGTCTTCCTTGCCGCCCTCACCTTGAGGGTTGAAATCGCGAGGGATTTTCCTCGCTATCGGTGACATACCAGTAGGTCTCTCTAGGCCAATACCTGCATCACATGGATTTAATTTCAGAACATCCATAAATAAAAAATCATAATACTCATAAAACATAAAAATGACTCTCACCCAAACATTCTCCCGTCAGGAGTGGGAGGTCCGGATCATCAATGAAATTTGTGCCAGAGTAGGGCCAATCCTCCACGACAACTAGTTCTTAGCGGAGCCAAACAAAAAATTCTGACCTCCATGACATCTGTTGGCCGCCCCCTGCCCTTGACATCATAGATTCCCATCAAGCCATCCGTGGTTCTCTTACTGGTGGTGTCGGGACTATCACCTCCTGTCACTGAAAAATGGGTAATCATTCCAGGAAGAATAATACCAGAATAGATCCATAACCAACTTCTTTCAGTTTGGTCTTCTTGAATATGGTTAGTTGGCGCTTCTTGTTTATGGTCACGGCCTCTACCCAATTGTAGATGGTTGGTGCCATGCAGTCTACAGCAAGAAGCAACTATGTCTTTCTTGCTTCGTGTGGTGCTTGTGATCTCGCAACCCCTGTGATGGTATGTAGTACCACGCGTAGTGTCAAATATTAGATAGTTTGTATATCGAATTTCCCACTACCTGATCCCTTCCATGCTCCTCGACATACCCTGTCTATCACCATGGTCATATTTTCCATGCAGGGTCAGGTGCTGATTAGGAGTGGTGTTGCACCTCTCCGCGATAATCATGTGATGAAGTACACGTTAGAGACATCAATCTCAAGTTTTTGATCCCATAGGATGAGCTTCTCTTGATTTTCATCCCATATACTGATCAGATACTATAGTAATTCTGGTTGGGCTCAGAGACGTTTTAGGAAGAATTTTTTCAGACCACAGTTTCTGAGGGCTTCCATAACTCCCTCATTTTCCATGGCTAGCTCATCTTCTTCACTATGTTCCCGTTCTTTCCATTTAATGACCATTTTACCTCTTTCTACCTGCAAAAACACACACATGAGTGGTATTATTCACTTTCAACCCCTAAATCTGTAAAAAATTGAAGTATTTGATGCATATTGTTTGCTAGAAATGGTTTGTGCCATTGGCACGACTGTTTCCAAAATAGTCGTGCCAATGGGCGCACCCTAGTGTGAAAAATCAAGCGGTTGGCGCGACTTCGTGCCTGAAACCCACGCCAACTGCGAAGCCCTAATTTTTAAATTTCCTCCCCCAAAAATTGAAATTGACAATTTCAGGAAACAAGAAATGATTTAAAATTATGAGAGGGATCTCGGATCTTACTTAGAGTTGACGGATTTGCGATTGATCTACTGGATTGGCTGCTATCATCGCCTTATGATTGCACAGTAAAATGGAAAATATTGCTCCACAAGAGGTAAAAAAGTGAAAAGTAGTTATTTTTATCATTTTTGGCCTTTTATAACTTTTTCACAATCCTAATGATGTTTTAAGATATGTTTTTCAATTATTTTATCATATTATTTTCGAGAAATGGGTTTTACACATGTCTCTTGTGCAGCAAAAGGTTTATTATGTGACAATGATGAAGTAACAAGTTATATTTTATACTTTTTTTTTACTCAATAAAAACACGAAAAATTTACTACTGGAGTCATCTTTCATCTCTTTTCAGACTCTCTAAAATTGAAAATATTGCCCAGATTTTTGTTGTTTTGAACTCGTTAAATCGTTGTGAAACGATATCTACCTAGTATATGTTTAACCCTCTTTCGGGATGGGATGGATTATTTAAGAAAAAGGAATACCTTATCCTGTCGCGACTAAGAAGTTCTCTCAAACACAGTTTTATACCTTTTCGGATCTGTGAGACTACCTATGAAAAGGGAATATTGGGGTTTCCTTTTCTGCCTTCTTTTCAAACTCTCTAAACATGAAAGGATGTTGAGTTCTCCCTTTGTTAGACTTGTTAAACCCTGATGACATCAGACTTCGTCACCATGACATTATTTCGAGTTCCTCCTTCCTAGGGCTCGTGAAATGTACTAGGTTGGATTTGTCTGAAGGAAAAACTTGCAGTACAAGCATATGCTATCCCCTTCAAGCTTGTTTTAAAAAATAATTGGGGTACTCGCCAGGAATGGTGGGGGAAAATGGAACCAAGTTTTAGTTATGTTGACAGTATGTTGCTCTTGAACATGGCACTTGTCTACATTCATGTCGGGTTGGGGACATCTCATTTCATCATATTTTCCATCATGGGTTAGGGTAAATCTCTTTTGACCTCTCATCTACTCTTTGCCACGTCATCATGACCTCGGATCCTTTGATGTCAAATACTTCCAAATCCATTGTTGTGGTGTTGATATGTTAAAGAGAAGTATGCCTCTGCAATTGTCAACCTTCCTCTGATCTCCTGTTGGTCCTGATCCACTTTCATCATATTCCTCTGTTTCATGTCGATGATCTAGGAAACATTATGGCCCTCCTTCGACCAGATCACTTCCTGTCAACTTCAGCTCGTTATCCTGGAATTCAATGTAGAGACTCCCTTCTGGTACCTTGGAGACTGCATGCCTTAATGGCACATTTTTCGCATTCGATGCAAGGTTCACCTCATTGGCCTTCAATTGAGTGATTCTGTGGATGTTTGACATTAGATCACTTTTCATATTCAGTGGATTATACCTTTTATACCTTGAGGGCCATCATCATAATTGGTGGTTTCTCTCGCATTTGTTAACAACTTTCATCATTGGCTAGTACTCAGATGATTTTCTTGCATGTTCAACTTCAACTCATACATTCACATGCTCGAAATTGTACTTGTTCAGGTCGAGATGGAGCGCAAGACCCTGGGTTCTATCTAATAAATTCCAGGCTGTGGATTTTTGTGCATTATTATGACTTATTGCATTACTCCCTTGATTGGATGTTTGCGACCATACCTGATTCTATTTATTGATCCTTCTTGCTAGATGGTTGTGTCCATACCTTGGGTCTCAGTTTTTATGTACTCTATTATGGATGGCTACGCCCATTCCACATGATTCATGTATCACATATATTATTTGTATTAGTAATTGCAGGTCTTCCGACAAGTTTTTGGTTCGAACGCGTTATCATAAATAATTTCACCCCTCCCTCTCTCTCAGACTCCATACTTTAGGGGGCATCTGTTACATAACATTTTGTCACTGTCCTTGCAATCCCCAACTCGCACATTGGAGGGTCGTTTCTGTGACCAATACGCAGTGTCATTCTTTTGAAATGCTATTCTTGCATCCCTTTTGATGAAAGAAACATTCTTCTTGTTGACATTTCCCTAAGTAGAGCTCTGAAAATCCCTATTTTTGCCTTGGTGCGAGTAGCCAGTTACATCCTCATGCCGAACTGGAAATTTAATATTGAGCCCACACCACTTGGCACTCTGTGCCAATTAGACACCTGTGCCAAGCTATTTATGGAATGTTTTTTAAAAATAGAGGTGGAGGTTCCATTCCAACCACCTCGGGGATGAGTCATTGGGAATGGTTGAACTGAAAAAACCACGGACTCCTCCCTCTAATAGTTAGTAGTTTCCACCTCCCTTGGAAATCTCCTAAAGGATAGGACTCCCTCCCACCTTTTTAGGGAACCCAACCTCCTCTCTTGCCTCTATATATGAAACTATCTCCTTTGGTAGAAGCTAGCTGAACACATTATAGAAAAATAGTTGAACGGTTGAATAGCTGAATTAGAGAATTATACTATAGCTAAGCTGCTAGAGCAGATAGAGTAAGAAATATTGTGTTGAGAGAGCTCAAGTTGATGACTTCTAAGAGAGCCTAAGCCTAAATTCCCTGACCAACAGTTGAGACGCATTTCATCTGAACCCCTCTGGAGGATATCACGACGTCAAAGCATCGGTTGTACTCTTCCTTCTATTCATCAATATACATCACTATTGTTTGGTTCCACTATTGTGTTATGATGTTTATTTGATATGATATTTTTAGCCCTCTTTGATTGGCTAATAGTTGTGAGTGAAACTACGCTTCCATATTTTTTTCCTGTTCTTTGTGTTATGTGCAGGTATTTGGGTGTGATAGCGAATGGATCGTGACTTGCCAAAGCAGGAGCGAGAGACCACTACTCTTTCTACAACATCAATGGTGTTGGATTCAAGGTAGGTCAATCTATCATGTATTTTTCTCTTTCATTAAATAGGAAGCAACACTTTAGTGTGTCCTTTTGTCACTAGACCCACCCTAGGGCTAGAGGGATTGTCTCTATCCGTAGAGTGGATTTACCTTCATAACAACGTTCGACATCAAATCATCTATTCACGCCTTACGAAATATAGTGCAGTACCTTGAGAGCTATTTTCATTAATGGTGGTTCTCTCACGTTTGTTAACAACTCACATCATTGGCTGGTAATAAAATGATGTCTTTCCATTTTTTACAACAAATCATATATTCGCATGGCTAGACCTGTACCTGAATGATCAAGTGAATGAGATAAGAAGACCCCAGATCTAGTTTCAGCCATCCAGGCTGTGATTTCAAGATTGTTGAACACATCATCTGTACGGTGACCTTACATACAAATTTTCATCTGAACATGGGCCTATATCTATAGGCATGTCTTCATTGGGCAACATTCCAGTGTCGACAACTTTCTGAATTATGTACATGTTATTAGATTGTTTATGTGCTGAACATGGGAATGTCGACCCTTAGAAATTATGATCAAAGATGATATATCATGATCTAATGTATTTTAATATTGATGCAAGTGACCACTCGACTTCATCTCCAGCCCATCACAGTGTAAATCATCTCAATCAAATGTTTTTATTATTATTTTGACCTCATGCTTTAGAGGGAAATTGTTATAGGTCAATTTGGGCATCATTCCCAATGACATGGTTAACTAGGAATCATCTCCAGGAACAATGACTAAGGTTCTATCATCCCCTATCATTTCAAGTTGCTACATGCCCTAAGGCAAGAACAAGACATATCAAGCATGACTTTCATCAAGCAAAGGTTTCCAAGGTTTGAAGTTTATTATATAGCATATGGGAGCTCACCAACGCTGCCTCTAAGAGGAATAATTGCATTGCATATTCTGGTAACCCCATGCAAGGCTGATCTGGAAAGAACTTCCTGACATCTATGGGTGTGTTGGTCACACTAGGAGTGAAATTCTCATTGCTCCAGAATCTCCACTTGGCCAGTTCCTTCTAGAAGAGTTCATAGGTGTCAAGCCTCGAATCCAAGTTTCCATTTGACATCTACAACATTGGAAACATTCCTTGCCTATTATTGGAAAGTCATTGATTGCAAAAAAACCTTCGTTTCATCTATAAATTGAGCACAAATCTGAGTGTTTGAGAAGGAAGAATTTGAGTAGAGAAATTCTGGAGAATTTTCAATTGAGAGCTAGATTTGTGTAACAGCTACTGGAGAGATTTATACTGTGATGAGGCTTGGGGAAATTGCTGGAAGGGTCACTTAAAATCATTCACTTGGTTGTAACCTCTCCTTCTATCATTAATAAAGAGTACAACTTATTTTTCCCTATATGCATCTGCATTGGCTTTGATTTTTCATATTGCAAGATCTTAGTTTATGTATATGGTTTATGCTTTATTGAAATAGAAAACTAGCTTGAATAGACATCTGTATTATTGAAAATTTTGTGGCTTTAGTGTTCTTTCTTGCAAGAAGAATTTCTCACAAACCGCTTGAATTTGAAGCTGCAATGGAAGCGACGGAAGGAGCCATTTAGAAGCACTTGGATCACAAGTAACCTTCTAATCCTTTTTGTGTGTCTGTTCTTAGTCAAGAGAAATAGTCGTATAGTCTTTAATCTGTTGTTATAGACTAGCACCTATCTACGGAAGCGTTTTTTATCCATAATTCACAATTATGGCCCAATATAACCTTCCCCCCTATGATCCAAAGATACATTACAACATATACCAAGTTCATCCCTGAACTTGGCAGATTTTATTCTTCCAAGAGGTTTGGTGAAGATATCATAGATATGATCTTCTGAAGGACAATAAATCAGTTTGATGACATCCTTTGCAATGAGTGATATGATATGATGATACTTTGTGTCCACATGCTTTTTATTTGAATGAAAAAATGGGTTTTTGGAAAGATTTATTGCTGACTGGTTGTCTATGAATAAAAATTTGGCTTCTACTAGGGTAATTTCTAAGTCCTGTAAAACTATACGCAACCAAACAATATCACATGTTGCTTCCCATGCTTGTATGTACTCTTATTTTGTTGAAGAAGTGGCCACTGTATCTTTCTTCTTGCAACTCCAAGATGTTGCAGCTGACCCCATGTTCATTAAATAACCCGAGGTCGATGCACTATCATCAAAAATTCCAGCAAAGTCAACATATGAAAATCCACCAAAGACCAAAATCTTTTGTTCCTTGGATATAGTGAAGAACTCTTTCGGCTAAATTCTAGTGGTTTTCTCATGGTCCCTACATAAATCGGGAAATAATAATGACGTCATAAGAAATATCTGGTCAAGTAGCTTTAAGATAAATCAGGCTTCCAATCAACTGTCGATAAGTAATGTTATCCACCATTCCCCCCCTTCAAATTTTCAAAGTTTCAAGTTTTGTTCCATGGGGGTAAGAACACGCTTGCAATCATGCATTAAAAATCGATGAATAACTTCTGCTGCATAAATAATCTGAGAAATGAAGATATGATGTGGACATTGGAATACCTCAACTCCAACATAATATTGAAGTAGTCCCAAATCTGTCATCTTAAAACCTGCATGTAACTCCTTTTTCACCCGTGCAATGTGATCATCATTGTTGCCAGTGATAATGAAATAATCTACATACATAACCAGAATCACCATAGTTTTACCAGGTTTTTTGTTGTGATCTTGTTTTAATCAATATAAAGCCTTTATCAGTTTGGAGACATTATGTTCCTATCCTTCAATTTCAAAACCTGGTGGATGCGTCACATACACTTCTTCCTGTAAATCTCTGTTAAGGAAAGCACTTTTTACATCCATTTGATGAACTTTCCATCCTTTCCGAGCTGCAAATGCAAGTGTTAATTGGATGTTGTTCCATTTAGCCATGGGAGAAAGATTTTCCTTATAATCAATCCCTTCCTTCTACGCAAAACCCTTAGCAACAAATATTTCTTTGTAATTGTTGATATCGTCATTTTTCTTGTACTAACTTCGGTAAACCCATTTTCATTTGATGCATTTAATATTTTCAGGACAATCAACAAGATTCCAAGTGTTGTTGTTGAGAACTGCCTGATATTCATCAACCATAGACTGTTTCCATTATTTATGTTTTATTGTCTCTTGATAAGTAGAAGGTTCAGTAAAATCATTTGATGTCAAGGTAAAAGTTCCTTCACTTCTTTGCGATCAACTTGTTCCTATTTTATTATGTTCTTTAGGCCTTACATTTTTCAAAATTTCAACTACCCATTCTGGAAATTGATGTTCAATGGTTTGAGATTGTGAAAAATAATCGTTATTGTAAAGAGGGTTGATGTAAACAGATGTTTGTTGATCAACCGCGGATTCTGGGTCAGAGAGTCACTATTAGAATAACTGTTGTCACTAGGATATTTGGATGAACTTCCAGAAGACCCAAATGACACTGGTGAAGAATGTGGATTGGATAAATCATTTTCAAATGAACGAAACTCAAGTTCATGCCAATTTTTTGAATTTGGTTGAATTTTTATATTTCCTTTTCTTTTATCACCTTTTGTTTCTAAATTTTGAAGAAGAATTTCAATTTCTTCAGCACTCTTACTCTCATTTTCATCAAAAATAACATCCATGCTCACAATAAATTTCCCATTAGACAAAATTCGATACCCTTTATTCTCATCAGAATACCCAATCATTGTGCACTTCAAGCTACGTGTATCAAGTTTAGTTTTTTTCTCTTTCAGAACTAAGGCATAACATACTGATCCAAAAACTCTGACATGTTTAACTCGAGGTTTGAAGCCAAACCATGCTTCATAAGGTGTGATTCTTTCTAAAGAATCAATTGGAGATCTATTCCTTAAGTAGATAGTTGTATGAGTTGCGTCAACCCAATAGATAGGACTTAAATTTTTGAAAGTTAACATAGATCATGCCATTCCTAACAAGGTGCAGTTCCTTCTTTCTACTCCTCGATTTTGCTGTGGAGTGTATCCATTGGTAAGATTTCTTTTTATGCCATTATCCATGCAATACATTTTGGATTCATTAGAAGTGAATTCTCCTCCATTGTATGTTCTAAGAGTACCAATATTTTCCTTAACTTCATTTTCAATGATTTGGCAAAAAGTTTTAAAATTTTCAAATTCTTATAACTTTTTCTTCAAAAAATATACCCAAGTCATACTACTAAAATCATAAAAAAAAAGTAAGAAATATCTACATCCTCCTAGTGAATTTTTTAAGGGTCCACAAATATCACTGTGAACCAATTGCAAATGCTTGTTTGCTTGCCATGAACTTGTCAGAAAAGTCTCTCGATGTTGTTTTCCATAAATGAAAGCTTCACATTTTGCATTTTCCCTTTTGAATGTTGGAATTCCCTTAACCCTTTTTCTTTAACTGAGAGAGACTTTCAAAGTAGAGATGTCCATATCTTACATGCCAGAATCTAAATGAAGAAATGTCTGTACTTGTTGCTCCTGCAAAGTCAGAATTTCTTGGGATAACTGTCCCTTTCATCCTTAATAGTTTTCCATATTCATAATGTGTCATCATTGTTTTCATGATCTGTTTAACTGACTTAATTTTAACTAAGCCATCTTCCATAATCACCAGATGTCCTACTTGTCGAATCGTGACTAAATATAGAAAATTTTGCTTAAATGTTGGGACATACCATACATTTGAAATCATTCTTTCTCGAATGTCGGGTAAAAAAAATTTAACTACACCTTTTCCATAAGGATTAAGTTTTGTTTTATCAGCAAGATAGATTGAATTGATATGCAATTGATGGAATTTCCAAACAAAGTAAAGTCTAAAATTCATGTGTTGAGTTTCTCCTGTATCCATAATCCATGCAGCTTTATAATCACTTCTAAAAAAGGTTGAAACTTGTAAAGTTGTTGATTATGTGTTGGTGAAGACATATTCTGAACCATCATGATAATCTTCATCATTTTCAAACTCTGCAGTGTTTTGATGAAACTTAGGAATTTTGTCAATGGAGATTCTACAATCCTCAGCATTATTTACAAATTTGTTACATCTTCTGCAAACAATTTGACTAAAATCTCTACCTCTACCTTGATACTATCCTTTTCCTCTTCTTTGGCCTCTATTCGAAGTTTTTCCTATGCCTAGACTTTGTCTTCTTCCCTGATTATATCCTCTGCCTTGACATTCTTGTTAAACTATTGTTGGGAAAAATACTAAGAGGGGGGGGGGGGGGGGGTGAATCAATATTTAGGGCATTACTCAAATCTTTTTACTTTTTTATGCTCTAAAACCCATACGCTAATTTACTTGATCAGACTCGCGTATATACGCAGATACCCTTCACAAAACTTGCGTATATGCAGAGATCTTAATATGTAATTAATTCATTACTTAGATCCTTACATTTATTCATTCATCAGATGTTTATATAGCAACAGACATGTGCAGTAAGAACAAAGTAAATCATCACACATAAGCATCACACATGAACACCAGGATTTTAGGTAGAAACCCAAGTCGAGAGAAAACCATCGTTGTCGTTGTCTCAGCCTTCAATATTTTATTATAGAGAAAAAATCTTACAAATATGTGTTGGCGCAGACTCATATCAACACGTAGGCACCCACCTGCGCTCGTTTACCAGCCTCTCCTGGAAGGGAGCTACGACCCCCTACTCCCGTTTACTAGCCTCTCCTGGAAGGGAGCTACAACCCCCTGCTCTGGTTTACCAGCCTCACCTGGAAGGGAGCTACAACCCCCTGACTGAAGGCTACAACCCTCAGCACCACCATGGACCATGTTTCATCAATTTTCATACTGGATCCAAAAGCTTTCTTTAGAGCACAACTTGTAGGCCACTTTTCATCATATTTTCAGATTGGACCCACTCCACACATTTAAGCTCAATCATACATCAAAATTGATACTTATCAATTCAGACAACCCAGAATTGTAGAATACAGATAGCAGTAACACAGCAGAACAGATCAGACATTTCACCTTTCATACTTCAGCAAAAATCTAGTTTTCATACGCGCTTTCCTTTCACTGATCCCGCGTATATATGTGCTTCCATGCATATAAACTCACGTATACTTCCGTACATACTTCATAACTGATTTCACAACACATACGCACTTTCGGTTTATCCAACCCGTGCATATACGCGCTTCCACTGTTCCAAACTAGCGTATATATATTCAGACATTATAGAGCAGCATACTTCTTCAGATCAGATATTTAATTCAGATTTAACTCTTTACTTCAGACAGATGTTCGCCTCATCTCAGATCTAAGCATTCCATAAACAGATCTAGAAGATACAAATACTTTTCAGATCTAGATTCCTTTCTTCATCATTTTCTTCATAGGTGCATCACAGATTCAGATTTATCATCAAACTATTACCCTTTCCATACAGACATACTTCAGAGTGAAGTATCCATTCAAACCCAGACTCATGCACACCCATTGCACAATGATTTTCTTCTCCTTATATAGGTTTACCCTTTTTCAATACCATGAGCCAAAACCACATTACTTCCAGTGGTATTCCTGGATGGGATCACATAGACATACCAACGCTCAATACAATGGGTCAATACCATGGTAGTAACCCTTGGTTTTACATATTTAGAGTGATTTTAACCATACGCAACTTGGCACGTACTTTTCTGCGTGCATACGCTACTTCTCCTAGGCAAAACCGCGTATGCCTTGAGACACACACTTTTCACCATTGTTCTAGCACATACTAAAATTATTTTCATCATTAAATCTGAGTTGCTCTGTAGACACATCATATCACATCAGATTTACATCATTACCAAGTCCATCAAGTCAAGAATAAATTCATCAAGTAGGTTGATATCATCTTCTTCAAGTGTTGCCATAATCTTCATCAAGTGGGTTGCCATCAAGGAAAACACTCTGCATCATATTGCAGTCATTCAGAGAAGTAAGCTTTAGAAGCAGATGACTGCTGTAGGGTCAGTATTCCCTACGTTTTTTATCGGTCTTCCTTCCTATTCCAGCTTTGCTTGAAATTTCTAATTGTGTGGTGAAAATTATTCAATTTCTCAGATCTGTTCATCCTACATTCTTTTTCCACATGTCCATACTTGTTACAAGCATAACATCTTATATGACCAGAGAAGTAAGCATAAGGATCATAGTGTGTTTCTCTGTTCTTCCTTCTATTGTAGTCAGCTACTTTATGACCATACTTGTTGCATGAAAAAAAATATCCCTTGAAGAAACCAGAGTACCTTTCTATGTAGAATATGTTTGTATGTGCTTGAAACATCCTGCTTCTGCAATTGGCTGCAACATGCCCATAATTATGAAATTTAAAGCACTCAAAATTATTGATACTTTTATAGTTTGCAGCAAAATATTTCTTTTGAGAATTCATAATTGTTGGTTGACCTTTTGTTTCTTTCAATACTTCAGGTTTTGCTTTGACATCCTTTGAATCTTTAGCATTTCCTTGCAAACTAGATTCTACTTTAACAGTTTCATGAAAACCAAGACCAACTTTAATAGAAGGAGACATTTGATTACTAAGAATATTATCCAGAATCTTAGTACTATCTTGAAACCTCAAGAGTTTATCCTTTTCTTCTAATTTACCTTTGAGAATGTTTACCTCAACCTCCAATTGTTGGCATTGCTTCTTCATGCTTTCTTCGACCCTTTTTCCTTCTTCTACCTGATCATTCAATTTTAAAATTTCTTCCTTCAACCAATTTTCGTTTTCTTCACATGTTTGTAGCAGCTCTTCATTCTTCTTATTTGATTTTTCCAGATCTTTTTTGAGAGAGATGATTTCTACTTCAAGTCCTTCCTTTTCAAATGATAGGGGTTCTTCAATCTTCTTATTTCATTTTTCCATATCTTCTTTGAGAGATTTGATTTCTGCTTCAAGTCTTTCACTTTGATTGGTTGCAAAAACATACAAATTTTGATACTTGTCTATCTGTCCATTTAGTATTTCTTTCTGTTCATTCATTCTAGAGATCATATCTTTGTAGACAGATTCTCTCTTATGAAATTGATTCCAATCATTGCTTTCATCATTGATTTTGAGATTTGCTTCTAGACTTATATTATTACATTCACTATCGTCACCATTGCTTGCACAAGAAAGTGAATCACAAGAACAACAATCAGTACCTGTTTTGTCTTCTTCATTTTCTTCCGCACATGTCTTCTGAGATGTCTTATTTTGAGTAGCCTTCTTCATTTGCTTCTTTGCCATAAGCACTTGTAGATCTTGGTCAGAATCTTCTTCTTCCTTATCGGATACTTCATGTGTATAATAACTCTTTTTCTTTTCAAATTGTTTCCCTTTACCATGATTATCTTCATAAGGACATTTAGCGGCATAATGACCGACTTTTCCACAAGAAAAACATTTGAAGGGGAGCTTACCTTTGAATCTTCTAGTTCCTAGTTGGAGTTTTCTCACAAAATTTGCTTCTTCTTCTTCTGATATATAATCTGATTCCTTGACATCTTCCTTGTCATTTCTTTTTGCACATGCCTTGAAAGTAGCTTCTTTGGTTAGAGAGGGACCTCCTTGTCTCATTTCATAAGCAGTCAGAATACCATGTAGTTGAACAATAGTAAGAGTTTGCAGATCTTGTCTTTCTTCAATAGCTGATACTTTTGACTCAAATTTTGAAGTCAAAGATCTTAAGACTTTTTCCACCAGAGTTGTATCGGTTATGGTTTCACGCAAACTTCTCATACAATTTACAATATAATCTAGACGTAAAAAGAAACTGGCAATACTCTCATCACTATGCATTCTTAAATTTTCATATTCAATTCTGAGAGTTTGGAGTTTTTCACTTTTTACCTTTGTATCTCCTTCATAGCTCAGAATGATTTTGTCACATATTTCTTTTGCTGAATTTAGTTGCATCACTTTAGAAAATTCTGGTTCAGACATGCTTCCTAATAAGACATTGACTGCTTTGGCATTGAATTCATATTTCTTCCTTTCTGTTGCATTAGTGGGAATGCTTGCCGGATATTGATAACCTTCTTCCATGATTTCCCATACTTCTGCACCAAGACTTTGCAGGTATGCTTTTTTTCCTATCTTCCAGAATAACAGATTATCTCCATTGAATAGAGGTGGCCTAATAGACATTACTCCTTCATGACTTCCCATTGCGACAGATCTCCTTCAATCGATCAAGCTTCTGCAGAAGGACCTGCTCTGATACCAATTGTTGGGAAAAATACTGAGAGGGGGGGGGGGGCGGGGGGGGTGAATCAGTATTTAGGGAATTACTCAAATATTTTTACTTTTTCATGCTCTAAAACCCATACGCTACTTTAATTTATCAGACTTGCATATATACGCAGATACCCTTGACAAAACTCGTGTATATGCAGAGATCTTAATATGCAATTAATTCATTACTTAGATCCTTGCATTTATTCATTCATCAGATGTTTATATAGCAACAGACATGTGTAGTAATAACAAAGTAAATCATCACACATAAGCATCACACATGAACACCAGGATTTTAGGTGGAAACCCAAGTCGGGAGAAAACCACTGTTGTCGTTGTCTCAGCCTTCAATATTTTATTATAGAGAAAACATCTTACAACTATGTGCTAGCACAGACTCATACCAGCACGCAGGCACCCACCTGCGCTTGTTTACCAGCCTCTCCTGGAAGGGAGATACAACCCCCTGCTCTCGTTTACCAGCCTCTCCTGGAAGGGAGCTACAACCCCCTGCTCTCGTTTACCAGCCTCACCTGGAAGGGAGCTACAACCCCCTGACTGAAGGCTACAACCCTCAGCACCACCATGGACCACATTTCACCAATTTTCATACTTGATCCAAAAGCTTTCTTTAGAGCACAACTTGCAGGCCACTTTTCATCATATTTTCAGACTGGACCCACTCCACACATTTAAGCTCAATCATACATCAAAACTGATACTTATCAATTCAGACAACCCAGAAATGTAGAATACAGATAGCAGTAGCACAGCAGAACAGATCAGACATTTCACCTTTCATACTTCAGCAAAAACCTAGTTTTCATACGCGCTTTCCTTTCACTGATCCCGCATATATATGCGCTTCCATGCATATAAACTCGCGTATACTTCCGTACATACTTCAAAACTGATTTCACAACACATACGTGCTTTCAGTTTATCCAACCCGTGTATATATGCGCTTCCATTGTTCCAAACTAGCGTATATATATTCAGACATTATAGAGCAGCATACTTCTTCAGATCAGATATTTAATTCAGATTTAACCCTTTACTTTAGACAGATGTTCGCCTCATCTCAGATCTAGAAGATACAAATACTTTTCAGATCTAGATTCCCTTCTTCATCATTTTCTTCATAGGTGCATCATAGATTCAGATTTATCATCAAAATATTACCCTTTCCATACAGACATACTTCAAAGTGAAGTATCCATTCAAACCCAGACTCATGCACACCCATTGGACAATGATTTTCTTCTCCTTATATAGGTTTACCCTTTTTCAATACCATGAGCCAAAACCACATTACTTCCAATGGTATTCCTGGACGGGATCACATAGACATACCAGCGCTCAATACAATGGGTCAATACCATGGTAGTAACCCTTGGTTTTACATATTTAGAGCACTTTTAACCATACGCGACTTGGCGCATACTTTTCCGCGTGCATACGCTACTTCTCCTAGGCAAAATCGGGTATGCCTTGAGACACACACTTTTCACCATTGTTCTAGCACATACTGAAATTCCTTTCATCATTACATCTAAGTTGCTCTGTAGACACATCATATCACATTAGATTTACATCATTACCAATTCCATCGAGTCAAGAATAACTTCATCAAGTAGGTTGCCATCATCTTCTTCAAGTGTTTCCATCATCTTCATCAAGTGGGTTGCCATCAAAGACAACACTCTGCATCATATTGCCAACAACTATATGCCCCAGGGCACATAGTTTGGTTAGCGCATCGCCTTCCCAATACTAGTACATATTCAATGGTGTAGTCAGTTAAACCACCACACTATTGATCATGTAATGATGGCATGAGGGTGGTGCATTGATGAAACTATCCACCTCGGGGCAAGTAATTTGGGTAGCGCACCTCCCTCCCAGACTTTTACATAGTCCATGGTGTGATCGGTTATACAGCCACATCATTGACTATCAAATAATGTTTGGCAGTGCGTTGATGTAATTATTTTCCCCAGGATTGATAGTTTCATCAACGCACCGCATGAGAAATTACATTTCATGTTGTGCATTGTGCTGAAAATTTCCAGGTGCATCGTGGACGATGCACGATAAAAGGAAATGAACTGGTACCGGTGCATGACCATTATTTTTGATGCACCAACTATTTTTGTTGTGTTCAAATATATATATATATATATATATATGTAAATGTCTCATTTAATAAAAAAAATGTATTTAATATGTGAATCATTCAAGGACGTTAAAGGAGAGAGGAGAGGAAACAACATGAACATATAGCGAACAAGTATAATGTGCGAAGCATGAGAGAGGGAGAGACTTATGTACCCTCACCCTATTACAAAATCCACCCAAGCGTTCCTAAGGGAGGTAGGCCTCCTCAAGTTCTATGAGGAGGCTACATTCCTGAAGGACCATAATGGGTTATTGCGATAGGTGGAATGCCCACTGATAGGCTTTCTAGGTTGGTCTTGACTAGTGGTATGTGCCCACTCAGAAGGACATGTATTTTATTATTTGCCTATCTAGGAGACAGAAATATTTTCCCTCGTTCCCATAGGTCCTCGTTGGCTATGCAGCAGGGAATCAGTTGGTGTACTCCCAAAGATACATTAGCGATGGTACATTGTCTCCTACAAATTTTCAGGTCTTCAATGTTCAATTAGTTACTGGTTTGTTTGGTGGAAAGGAGGTGAGGTGCCTCTCACTATTTTTGTTGACCATTGCACACCATACCAGTGATGAGAAACACATTAGTTTCCTGCTTTTATTTTATGTTTATTATTTATTATAGACACCAAGACTTGTGAGGTGGTCTACGCTTTTTTTCCAAAAGTTATGTACAACTTTATATAGATGTCGTTCTCAAGCACAAGGGAGGGTGAACTCACCTTTTACTTTAGATCTATTTTTTTTATTTTTTGATAGGTTTCCAAAGATGAGGCCTACTTTTGTTCGACAACTTAGTTGGCTGATGTTGCATCTATGGATGGAGATGTGGGGCCAGATGATGCCCAAGAGGGGCAAGTTTTACTTTTCCGCGAGGATATGTCATGATGCACTGGAGTTGCTATCCATTGCTAATGATCACACCTTAATTTTTGTCCCATGTTCGTATGTTGGTTTGGATTGGTGAGGGTGTGCCAACATTCTCTTCACAGTTGATGAGCCACTGAATGATAGAGGTAATATTAGTGTTTTCTTTAAATTTATTCTAACATATTATTTCACTTCTTTTTATTAAATTTTTTAATGAAATTGTCTAATTATTGTTGTGTACTTATATATATATCTTCTAGATATTGGGTCATTTGTTGGCTATGAAGTTCCACCGCCACCAAATGATCGAGCTGTAGATATTGATCACGATCAGGAGATGGAAGATGTGGAGGATCAAGCTGGTGATAGACCTCGTTCTCATGATCATGCATAGGTACCTGCAGGTGTGAGGCATAGGCCTGACACTAGATTTAGGATGGAGTTGGGTGACCAAATCTGCCGACTCCTAGTGGAGGAGGGAGGCAGGCTAGCCACTATCAGAGAGATACAGGATGATATAGGCCAATAGCGATATGGAGAGGCATGCCACGTGATATGTTGACCATGATGCGACATGTCGTTGGAGCTACCAGCTTAGTGGCATAGTTGAGGAGGGTCGTTCGATGTAGGCATGGTGGAGATGGAGTACATCGACATTCGAGCAACACATCATATGATGATAACGATCTGGGGAGTTATCATCGTTCATCTAGTACTTCACCTCCTCCTCCACCTCATGCCGGAGACAAGCAACCTACAGTATCCAAATGTCATGATCATGAGCAGGCTGGACCATCCACATCTAGTCATCATGAGAAGCCTACAACATCCAATAGTCATGATCATGAGCAGGTTGGAACATCCACATCGAGTCATCATAAAAAAGAAGTTAATTTGATCAGCATGAGGCACCTCCATATCAGTAGGCAGATGACGATTGGCATCTATATATATATATATGGTCCATGTATTTTATGTTCATGTTGCAGTTGTACTTAATTTACATGTTGGTGATCATCATGGTGTGTATATTGTTAGGTCATGTAAGATATGTTCATTTAATGTGCAGCATGTAGATAGATGTGTATGTGATAGCTTAGTTATTTGACATGAGATGTACATTTGATGTTTTTGTTGTGATGATGTTATACAATGCTTGTGTTTTGTTATATGATCATGATCACGATGATTAGATGATGTTAGCGATTTTGAATGATTTTCTTAGTCAAATATAATGTTTGTACAATGGTTATCATGATCGTGATGTTAATTTTTAATATTAAATCATGATGTTTATTAAATATTATGTCGTGATTGTAATTGAAATTGTATGTAAAATTTTAAAATTGTAATTGTTTTTATAATTCTAATTATAATTTTAATAGTACTCGTATGTAAAATATTTGTAAAATTTTAATTGTATTAATATGAAATGATTGTAATTGTAAATGTATATATGTAAAATTGTAAAATTGTAATTGTAAGTGTATTTTTTGTAAAATTCTAAAATTGTAATTGTAATTGTATGTAAAATTATAAAACTGTAATTGTATGTGATTGTAAAATTGTAATTATAATTGTCATTTTAATTGTAATTGCAATTGTATGTAAAATATTTGTAAAATTTTAATTGTATAAATGTGAAATGATTGTAATTGTAATTTTAATTCTATTGTGAAAGTGTAAAATTTTAATTGAATTGTATGTATTTTCATCATTCAATTTTATTAAAAATTAAAAATTTGTAAATTTGTAAATTAATTGGCAATTTTGAACCATAACTACCACTAGTAAAATGTATACCGTAAATATTGTTAAATTACCATAATTGTAAATTTGTAAATTTGTATGAAATATAAATAATTGTAAAATAATAAATCTAGAATAATATGAAATTTTGTAACATAAGAAAGTTTATTAAATAATGCAAATAAATTCATGTACTTTAGAATTATAATTATTTTACTATGATCTTACATATTAAAAAAAAAAAAACTTTATACAATACGCCATTGTTTTTGAGATCAACATAATTGCAAATGATGAAGTGAAATGATTTTAACATTAACAGAATGAAAATTACCAATTAATTCAAAATACATATTATAATGTTTCGGAAAAAAAGAGTCTTAGTTTTAAGGGAATTAAGTCCTATTCTTTATAAAATCCCATCATAAAAAGTATAAATGATGAAATAATGCATTTACCATGTTGTAGCCCCTAGAGACAGCCTTGAGTTGCAAAAGACCAGTGCCTAGGACATCTTAAAATCATAGGTTAAATGTAGAAAAGTATATGGATGCCTATGACAGAATATGAATTAAGAGAAGTAATGGTTTCGGTGATTCAGGAGTGGAGAAGATCTTGGAGTCTGATCCTGTGAATAACCCTATACTGCAAGAGGGCTGAAGAGGTTGAATGGTTAAATGGATTTCAAATGGGCCAATTATGAAACAATGAGAAGTGGATTTCAAAATATCTAGAGGTGTTGAGGAAGAATAGAGGAGGAATTTGAGAAAGACATGCTTAATATCCTTAAGAATATGTCTCCCTTGAATTGAGAGGAAACGGATGTATGGAATATGACTAAAAATAGAGATTTGTGGAGCAAAAATTAAGGAATTGCAACAAGTTTGATACATGAGTGTTATACATAAATGAATTCATGAATAAAAATGCATAAAACTGGAAGCTACATTACACAAATCATCAAAGCAGCAAAACATTGAAATATGATTACACATAAACTAGAGATTACTGATAAACAAATAGAAACTGATACATACTACTCATTGCCCCATCTAGAATCCAAATAAACAACATTGTATCATATTAAGTTTAAAATAACTCTCCCAAATATGTATCTCGGAGTAGAGGGAGCACAATTATACAAAACTATAACAAAATTCTCCAAAATTCAGAACCCTCCTTTCATCTCTAAATTATCTACATATAAAGTTCCCTTTGAGGGTCTATGATCAAATAAACATTCATGATTGGCCCACACATGTGAAAATCAAAATATCCTAACTAACACGCAGAGCGTGCATCAAGCAATCACTCCCGTAATTAGAAAATCATAACAGAATTGGATGAAATGGATATTTCCCTAGAAAAACATCATAATCAAATAGTAAAAGAGAAAACATAGTTGGCCACGGAGGTCAAATCCTAGAATCTTTAAAATGGGGTGGCGAGGAATGGTTGTGAACAAGTGGGTAGTCTCACTTCCATCACCTAATTCCACCTGATGTGGAAAGCCTCCCCTCCCTCATTCTCATGACTCACATTAATCGTTATGAAATGGTCAAACATGCCCTGCATGCCTCACTCTTTATCGGATATTTCTTGGAAAAAATAAATAAAACATAGTTGTGTTTGTTCTGCCAAAACCCATGATGTGTTTGACTTGCAAAACTGGAGACCAGATTTCAGAGGGGGTTATGTCGAATTTTTGGGATTAGATGGGGGGTGAAAAATCCCTGTAGGCTGACACATAGTGCTGGAGGCGGTTTCCAAAACCGTCCATTTCGAATACCCCCCAGCCTAGCATTAACCTTCAAAAGGTGAAGGGGGGCCAAAAAGGATCATGAACAGTTGGATGTGTGATAAGGAGCGGAGATGAGGGAAGATGGCGGAAGTAATGGTGGAGTTAGTAGGAGAAATGTCGAACCTTAAAGTGGGGCCTATGGGACTAAAACATAGTAGAATGTTTAAGACTACAAAGAGTGAAACAAAGTCAGTGGATGGGCTTTGATGACATGGTAGAGGTGGGCCCGCCGGCAGATCGCAGTCGGGAGTTATTTTTATGAGCAGCTGGGAGGTAAGTGTTAAAACTTGTGAAGTGTGAAGTGTGATGAGAAGAGGTGATGTGGCAAGGAAGTGGGCCCGCCCACAGATCACAAATCATTTTTTTTTTATGAGGAGCGGGGAGGTAAGTGTTAAAACATGCAAAGTGTGAAGTGCGATGAGTGGAGGTGACGTAGAAAGGAGGTGGGACCCAAATTATATCGCAAATCGCAGGTCGAGGAGTTTTGTTATGAGCAACAGAGGTAGATGTTGTAAGCTGCGAAATGCGATGTGCGATGGCGGAAAGGGAGGATGCAAAAAGGTTAGTGTTAAGTGCTCGTTCCTCCTTTGATTGCAGGGTGTCCACCCGGCCCATGCTTGAAGTGCTTGGCGTTCAATTTAGTTGTTCCTGCTCTTCATTTACTTAACTCTGATGTTGCCTTATCCGTTCATAAGAAACTCAAGCAAAAATTTACTTATAGGGGCCACTTCTCCACCTTGTGTGTGGTCATAGACCAACATTGGCTCCATCTAGGGACAACATGTTGTTCTAAGTGCATTGAGAACCTGCAGACCTGAATGAATGTGATTTATTGGGTGCATGGAGGCACAAATGCATACTATAAATCTAAACTGAAACTACAATTGAGCTATGCACTGCAAACTATCAAAACAGAAATCAGTTCCACACATTGAAAATATCAAACACTGAAATCTAACCCATGCTGAAACTGAAATATGAAACAAACTTGAACTGAAAACTGCAAAGAAATATGAAACTAAAATTGGAAATATGCTCATACTAATGAGCTTATTTGCACACCTACCTACCCTAATATGCTAGAATTACTTCTATTCTAAATGATACAATAATGTAAGTGTAACTAGGTAAGTGATTGCTTTAATAATTTTGTCCTTTCACTATTTTTCAACAAACTCAGGAACATACCTGTTAATGGTTTTTGATAAAAATTCCCAATCTGATCTTCATTGCAAGGAGCTTGGTAGAGTTTAACAACAACATAAATCTTGAAAAGGTATGGTGGCCTTGTGATGAATAATTTCTGAATATATATAGCCACTGGATCAAGATACACTTGACCTATTTCTGAATATGCTAACCCAATCGATCCAACCTCATAGCTTGGTACTACACTTTTGTTCTCCATGTCCTCAAATAACTCAAAGCATATTTGCATTTTATTTGATGAATTTTGTATCAATACTTCTACTGAACCAGAAAATAATGCAAACTATTTGATCATATCCATATCATAGTAGCTTCTGGAATTATTAGTGTGCATGAGAACTGACTTTGATAATTCCAACCATCCAACATATCATCTATTGGATCATCAAGTGCTTTAGGTGACTGTAGCGTTGGTTCCACTGACATCTCATGATTTCTCCTGTGATTATCAACCAAAATGTGACCAATATTCCCTTTCAAAATCTAAGATGAATTAAAGCATAAAGGTAGAGAATAAAACTGGATCAATTCATCCTCTTTTTGAAACTTTTCCTCTTCATTCAACAGGTTCACTTCCTCATCAAATGCAATATTTTTCATTTCTTCAAGGCTTACAGTGTTCCTTTCTCTTACTTGGAATGCCATCTCAGGATTTAAGACATCTGGGTAGTGCAAGAGAGCTACTCTTGGGGGTGGTATTATATTAGTAGGCATTGAATGATGAATCTTATTGAACCTAGATGAAAAATACTGTACTTTATCCCTAGGCTGTCTTTTAAATTTCCATACTCTTCTATGATAAGAAATACATTTCCCATGATTACCCATAGACCTAGGAAAACTTGCATGAATTGATGAAAATTTCTCATGCTAGCAGCTAGAATATTCTAAAACCAATTTTGAACTTTACATTGTACTAAAAGAGAATTTGAGAGATGCTCTTCATCATGAAAATCTGACTGGTCTTTAATCTATGAAGGAAATTCTCCTTCCTAAGGATATTCTTGTGGTTCTAGACAACTAAGTTTTGTTGCCTCTATTTCTGGATCACCAGACTGTTGTTGATTTTTATTATTTTCCTCTAGGAAACACTCCAACTCTTCCCCTTCTTCATGGAGGGCAAGCTCGCCTCTTTCTTCTTCAGAATAGGCTAGGAACTATTTTTCTACATGCATTCCAAAAACCACCATGGGTCGTTATTCTTGGAGATTAAAGGGTGTGGGCCCTTTTGATGTAATGGCTTCTTTGAACTTCTATTTAGGAGGGTCGGGTAGTTTCAAGGGTATAGGTGAGGGCTTCTTATCTTTGGGAGGATCATATTATTTCTTTGTGAAAGTGGATGAAGTGGCCTTATGAGGGGCTTACTCTTCTAATGGCTTCTTCCCTTTACTAGCAGGACTAGGAGGGGTTTGCTCTCTTGATATTGACCCTTAAATTTTTTCTTTCCCTCGAGTTCTCTTTATGAAGGACCCGAGGTCATACTTCTTGAGGAGTTGAGCCTACATGAAATCTACAAACTCTCTACAGTAATTTTTAATATCTTGATCTTCTGGAGGGACTTCCTTCTCTTATTTCTCCCCTTGCAAGATGATTTCACGCTCCTCATCATCAGAGTAAGTGAGGAATTGATTCTCTTAACTGTATGTGACTTCCTCGACCTTCCCCTCCACTTCTCTCTCCCAGTATAGAGTAGGTTGAATGTGGTCTTGTTGTTCCTTCCTATCCCGTTGGAACAACTGTGGAGGGGGCTTCCAATACTAAGGATTAAAGCCTCGGTTAGGAATCATTTGGTTGGGACGAGGAGTCAAATTTTTGGCCTCAAATTCAAGCTTAATAAGCTTATTTGAAAGGTTTTTGATTAGCTTATTCATTTCTTCAATTCTATACTCTTGAGATTCCCTTTCCTGATTTGAAGTAGAAGCCTCCTCCATGTTATTTCTTCTAGCATGATGTTTTGTATTCCCCTTAAATTTACCGTTACAAGAAAAATTTTCTTCTACCTCCAATGAATCAGTCTTGATCTGATCTAGAGATCTGGATTTTCTTTCTCTTAAGGTGAACCTAAACTCTGGTTCGAAATCACATACGAAGACCACATTAGTAGTTTCTTGGGGAGGCTTTATTTAAGCAGGAATATTAATATAGAGCTTATTGAACCTCTTGATGAATTCTATTACATCCTCATTGCGTCTCTTTGTTAAAGCACTGAACTCGGTGAGAACGTATCCATGGTCCCTCTTTTCTCCCTATTTTAATATAAAGAAATTTTGCATTTCTTCCCAAGTGTGGACTGTGTTGTTGGCTAGAGACTTGAACCATTTACGGGCTTCTCCATCCAAGGATTTGACAAAAATCCTTAGCACCACATCTAAGTACTCTACATTCATATTTTCAGCAAAGGCACATAATTTTTCAATATGTATCTGCGGAAAATTACGATCTTCCCCCGTGAACCGAGGAAAGAGATTTAGATAATATTGAGGCATGTCATTTAATACTTGAGGTAGATCCAATGGAGAATATTTTCCGAGGAGGAAACCAGGTACAACCATGAGGGGTGGTGGTGGTAAGTTATGAGGATGATTTGGCTATGGTATAACAGGTATATGATGAATAGAGGTTGGGATATTTATCTATGAAGAGCTTTGGAGTGTTGTAACTTCCTTGAATTCTTCAACCTCAGGAGTAGGGTATGACGGAGCCAGAGATGTATCAGCAGATTCGACTTCATATTTTATGGCTGAACTGGCTAAAGAAAAAGTTTCTCGAGGATACTTAAGTGTGAGAGCTATGGAGCCAGGGCCGTAGATGTCAGCTTTCTAGGAAGAGGAAGGCAAATATTCTAGAGAAAATGAGGGTAGGTCTTCCTAGCTGGGTTTCTTCTCCCTCTAGATTCTCTTAAATATGATCTTTTCAGGATGAGATACAGAAGGGGTTCTCTAATGAGAAGTATATGATCGAATATGAGGCCTCCTGTAAGCCAGTATTACACTTGATTTTAAATTTGATAATAGTGGAGTCACCAAGGTGAGGGCTATGCAACTCTCAACCCTTCGTGCTCACCTAATCGAAGAGTGACGATAATTTCGTATCCCAGGGAAATTTTTTCTAATTCGTTCCCTGGAAATGGTGCCAAAATTATGTTGTAGCCCCTAGATACAACCTTGAGTTGTAAAATAATTGTGCCTATCCCATCTTAAAATCAGAGGTTAAATGTAGACAAGTATATGGATGCCTCTGACAGAATATGAATTAAGAGAGGTAATGGTTCTCGTGGTTCAGGAATGGAGAAGATATTGGAGTTTGATCCTGTGAATTACCCCTATACTGAAAGAGGGCTCAAGAGGCTGAATGGCTATATGGCCTTCAACTAGGCCAAGTATGAAACAATGAGCAGAGGATTTCAAATTATGTAGAGGTGGTAGCAAAGAACGAAGGAGGAATATGCAAAATACAGGCTTAATATCCTTAAGAATATGTCTCCTGTGAACTCAAAGGAAATGAATGTAAGTGGAATATGAATAATAGTAGAGATTTGTGGAGCGCAAATTAATGAAGTGCAGCAGGTTGGATACATGAGCATTATACATAAACGAATTCATGAATAAAAATGCATACTTTTTCCAGCTACATTATACAAATCATCAAAGCAGCAGAACTTTAAAATATGATTACACATAAACAAGATATTACTATTAAAAAAAGAGAAAAAAATACATACTACTCATTTCCGCATCTGGAATCCAAATAAACATCGATGTATCATATTAATTTCAAAATAGCCGTCCAAAATATTTATCTCAGAGCACAGGGAGCACAATTATACAGAACTATAGCAAAATTCTCCAAAATTTAGAACCCTTATCTGATCTTTGAAATCTCTACATAGAGAGTTCCCTTTTAGGGTCTATGATCGAATAAAAATTCATAATCAGACCACACATGTGAAAATAAAAATATCCTAACCAACTCGTGGAGCATGCATCAAGAAATCACTTCCGTAATTAGAAAATCAAAACTAAATTGGGTGAAATGGATATTTCACTAGAAAAACATAATAATCAAAGCGTAAAAGAGAAAACATAGTTGGCCACAAAGACCAAATTCTGAAATCTTCAAAATGGGGTGGCGAGGAGTGGTTGTGAATGAGTGGGCAGTCTTGCATCCATCACCTAATTCCACCTACTGTGGAAATCCTTCACTCCCTCATTCTCCTCATCCACATTAATTGTTATGAAACGGGCAGCCATGACGTGCATGCCTACCTCTTTAGCATAGATTTCTTGGATAAACTAAATTAAACATAGCTGAGTTTTTTCCACCAAAACCCATGCTATGCTTGACTTGCAAAACCGAAGACCGGATTTCGAAGGGGGGCTTCTCCAGTTTTTGGTATTGGATGGGGGGAGAGTAGGGGGTGCGAAATCACTACAGGCTGACACGTAGCACCACGGGAGGTTTCCAAAGTCGGCCATTTCAGCCTCCTGACCCCCCCCAGTGATAACCTTCATAAGTGGGAGGGGGACGTAAAACCTCATGAGCCATCGAATGTGTGATAGGGAGTGGAGATGAGCGAATATGGCAGAATTAATGGTGGAGTTAGCTCGAGAAATGACAGAGCTTAAAGTGCGGCCGGTGGCACTAACACATAGCAAAATGGTTAACACTGCAAAGAGTGGGACAAAGTAATTGGATGGGCTTTAATGACTTGGGAGAGGTGGGCCCACCCTTAGATCATAGTCAGGAGTTTTTCTTATGAGCAGTGAGGAGGTAAGTGTTAAAAATTGTCATTTCTGAAGTGCAATGAGCGGAGGTGACGTCACAACGAGGTCAGCCCACCCTCAAATCGAAAATTATAATTTTTGTTATCAGAAGAGGGGAGGTAAGTGTTAAAACTTTCAAAGTGTGAAGTGTGATGAGTGGAGGTGATGTGGTAAGGAGGTGGAACCACCCGCAGATCGCAAATTGGCATTTTTGTTATGAGAAGCGGGGATGTAAGTGTTAAAAGTTGTGAAGTGTGAAGTGTGATGAGCGGAGGTGACATGGAAAGGAGGTGGGACCCAAACTATATTTTAAATCACAGGTCAGGTAGTTTTTTATGAGTAGTGGAGGTAAATGTTATAAGCTGCAAAGTGCGATGGCAGAAAGTGAGGATGTGAAAAGGTTAGTCGTAAATTCCTGTTCATCCTTTGGCTGCAGGGTTTCCACCCCACCTGTGCTTGAAGTGCTTGGCATTCACTTTAGCTTCTCTTTCTCTTCATTTTCTTAACTTTGATGTTGCTTTATCCATTCATAAGAGCCACAAGCCAACATACCATGTCACTCTCAGTTTTCATGATCACCCTCATTATCTTCGAGCTCGCTTGGCATGATAACACTATTGTTCTCAAAAATATTTTTTGATATAGGGTCATGTCTCAATACGAACCACCAATCCCTATCCAAAACATCTGCGTAAAAAAAAAACCTAGTTTCAGTGTTTGGGGAAAACATAGGGCTCCTTACCTTCATCCCTCATCTTTATAGAGTTTATAAATATCAGCATACTATCGTGATATTCCTTTACATTATTCTAATCAAAGGTGTCCCACTACTTGAACCTAAAAATAACACATTGGAAAGAAGAGAAATCCACTTCAATGATCTCTTGTATCTTTCTGACGTAACATAACATCCCTCATACTAGGTTTTGGTCATGGTGGCTAGATCGAATAGATTGATTGAACTCAACATCCACTCCAGAGTATTGTTTCATGCGTCCATCAGTGGAATTATGTTCGAAAATGGTCCCAATATGCCCACATAGATGGGAACAAATGCACCTATAAAAAGTTTAAAAATCATAGTGCTATCTATCTTATAATAACCCAATAGTTAAAATATGAAATATAGATGTAATTATATTTTCAAAGGTTCATTATTAAGTTTAAAATGTACATAAATAGATTATTACTGAGTGGGTGCACCCAATCCCTATGTTTAGCACATCCTCTTCAGCATTCGAGTCATGACTGGTTGCACCATATTTCTCTCTGATTTGGTTAGCAACCCAACTGTTGGGCCATATTTTTTGCATATTTTATTTTAAATCATCAGGATAAGGCACACTTCTACCATTGAAACATATGAATTATTTTTTGTCAGTATCCCATTTCATCCTCTTTTGTTTGTACAATGCGACCCATGGTTGTGTCGCTTTGGAATTCTAAAGAACGAATTTATTGATTGCTTCAATTTCTGCATTCGCTGATGAAATGAAACCGACATATTGTACATATGAGATCAAAATATACAATATATCGAAGTTCAACATGAATATTTAATTTTTGTAAATTTGAAAAATTATAAGTCGCTTACTCTTTATCAAGTGCCCTTTTCCATTTGTTTGGAGAAACTCCCCTTCCCTTTTGTCTCCATCCCTTAAATCATCCCAAATCACCGCCCCTGGTCTATTGTCGATCTTCTTGATGTACTCATTGGCATAATAGAAAGAATCATACAATATGTACCCATCTTCAATTGACCCCTCAAATTTTTCCCTTTGTCAAACAAAACCTTTCAATTTCTTCATGTACATCTCTAAGAAGAACATCCAGTGAAAAGAAACCACCCCAACTAATTCAACCGCATCTACTAGGTGGATCACAAGATGAACCTGCAAGTCCATGAAACTCGGCAGTAGTTCCTTCTCAAACGTAAAAACAATCTTAATTATCTCTTTACGCCACCGTGGAATGTTATCCACATGAATCTCCTTTGATGTGATCCAACGTAAAAATGCAGATAATTTAGATATGGCATGTCCTAGGTCTTGGGGGAATTCATGTTTCACACACCCACACACGATAAAAGGATAATGACACTACAAAGTTATAAACACATGCAATAATATACAAAATTAGTTATGTTTTATGCTCCCTACATGCGATAAAATTTATTAATATAACAAATAATAAAATCATGATTTTGACATTATACATACTCTTTGAAGATTCAAATGGTCATGTGATTTCAACCTTGACATATGGTCGTCCACGGTGAAGGAACGTCGTAGTGAAGACCCATATGAAGATGAAACCCTCAAACCCATTATAACTTCCTTTGCCAAAGAAATATAATATGTTTTTAAAATCCATGGGACATCATCTTCTTTTAAATACCATGAATTAGAGGGACCAACACCTACCTCTGATCCTCTAATTTCTAATCATCTTGGCCAATGTTTCTTTTTATTTTTTGAAGTAATAAGATCTTTCCTAGCAACCAATGTGTCACTTTACTTTGATGATATGTGCGTCCATAAAGGAGATGAAACATTTTCAAATATATGCATGGGATCTAATAAGTTGGTAATCTTAAGATGCTCCCAATATGGAAGGTTATAAAAGATAGATTTCCTTTTCATCCTAATGGGAAATTTCTCAACATAGGTGTCAAATAATTTTGGATCATCGAACATAGGCTCCCCATTTGAATCGAACATTTATATGAACTCCTTCTCCTTATCTCTCTCATATTCTCTAATCCATTCAGTTGGTGTCACTATTAGAGGCCTTTGGGTTCTCTCTCATTTACCATTGAAAATGGATGTTGCTCTTCTGTAAGAGTGTTCTTTCGAGAGGAATACCCTAGAGCAGTCATACACCGTCTTTCATACGTCATTGGACCATCTAGCTTTCAGAGAGGGTCCACAACATTTACATCCAAAATACCCTTTTGTTACAAGATATATGAGATTATTGTATACAATATATATGCATGGCACATTAAAGAATATCATGAAGATAAGAACAATTACAATGAATTAAATAACTAATATGCAAAAGACTATTGTTGTGTATATAAACAAATCAATAAACATGTAATTTACTAGAGAGAAATCCTCAGCTTGGATAACCATATTTTGTGTAACCACATATACCATACAACATAAAAATCCTCTCTGTTGTGATGGGTCCTGATACATTGCATAAATTTATCTTATCTCAGAATTCATTATATTCATCTACCAGTGGTTGTAAGTAGACATTCATATTATTCACTTATATTCTACCAGGGACTATGAGAGCCAACATAAGGTGTTCATTCTTCACAAACAACCATGTGGGGATATTGTTATTGATGAGTACTACAAGACAAACAGAATAGTTGGAGTTCTGGAGGGAATATGAGTTGAGCCATCCAAGTCTATGTTGAGTCGCAGACTTAGTACTTCATCCTTGAATTTTTTGGGCCATGTATCCTCTATATGCTTCATGGATATTGAATCTGGTTGGATTCACATACCTCCCAACTCACTTCTGTGTGAGGCATGCCATCCTTGCAACATAGCTAGGTGTTTGTAACGAAAGCACCTTTCAATCCTTGGGATTATAGGCATGCGCCTCAATATGTTAAAAGGAGGACCACATGATTTACCCTTCTCTTTTGATTTATCATACCTGTCATGCCCACTTTTAAGACACTCTTTGTTTGCATATTCTCCTCTATATATAATATAATCATTTGGACATTCATGATATGATATGTATTGAACACCCAACATTTTCAATAATTTTTTCGCCTCTTTGTACCTACCGGGAAAGACAATATCACTTGGAAGAACCTTATCTTTGAATACCCTATAGTTAGTGATCATGGAAAATATTAAATGTACAGTAATGCCGATATAATTTTTAATGTTCATAAAATTGACCATTTGTAATGTTCGATGTGTGATTATATTTCTCAAAATATAAGGGAGGACTTTATGATAACTTACGTCAACATTTCTAAGAAACATGCATTCGACAAGAAAAAATTTGCTTTCAATTTGTACAATAACATCATTGTCACCAACTGGGTAGAGTTTGACTGACCGATAGGTCCAAAGAGAGGAGTGGTGGAAGAAAATTTAAGGCTTTCAAAAAAGGTGTCACTGATATGAGCATCATCTCCTAGTTGACCATCATTCTAGAATGCATCTAACAACATTGTCTACATGGAAATCATATCCGTTGAGTAATCATCCATACCATCATCTATTTGATCGCCACCATATCCATCTTGAGAAGAACTACTATTGTTCTAGTCATTCCTAATTGGTGAATCTGGAAATAGTGGGAATTGAATGGGTGGTTGATTCAACCAATCTTGGTATCGTTCCTCTCTGGTTTTTTCTCTTAATTCAGCCTTCTCTCGATTTGACATTGTCATGAGGTGCAACGGAAGATGGTAGGTAGGTCGCTCATGATCACTAGAATCCTAATAATTAAAAATATATATTTGAACATGATTAGTACAAAATCTATGACATTAATTAGTAAGCATGTCTGCAATGCATGATTAATTGGTTTGATGTTGAAATAATCACATTAATATACCAAAAAATTTATTACCATCATTGTCCTATGATTGTGGCTAGAAGATGCAATATTGTTACGATTGTAAGGGTGAAGCGGCTATCCATTTTCATCTACCAAATGCGCCTTGCAGTATGCTGTTCCTGATAAGAGCTTCCTATGTTTTGGACCTGTTTGAATATTTTTTGCATCTGCACTCGATTCTAAATCTACATGAACCTACAAATTTGTATGCATTATAAATTTTATTAAGATGATTGACATGTATAAAAAACATAAATTCAATCAGATAATGAAAATATAAATAAAATATGAATTAAATATTACGTCTTGAGATGGATATGGAGAATTTCACGATCGAGTTTGAGAAATATTATGCAGTGAGATGGATTTTGAAGAATTGTCCATTCGAGATAATTATGATATTTTCTCCCTGTGTTTGAGAAAAATCAACAATAAATTTTGGTGTACACACCAAAAAGTAATTTCAGTGCCTTAAAAATGGACTTATTATTATGGGTGCTAATGTACAAATAACCGCACCGGTGCGTTTTAGTTATTGCGCAACGACATAGTGTCATTAATTGACGCACCGGTGCCTGATAGCCACAAATAAAAAAACACAACTTTATTTTTATAAAGTGAAAAAAAATAAGTAAATTGAAAAATGGATGGAAAAATACTTTTGAAAATCTAGTTTCATAAAACACTTGTTTAAATAGTAAACACTTTTCATTATTTCATTATTTTTGAAAACCTTTTCAGGGAGAGATTTGCGAGAGACATACCTAGAGCAAGAGAGCACAAGAGCACTATGGAGTAGTGAAATAATTTCGAACTGAACTATTCTAGAAATCAGAATTCCAAACCTCTGGTGATTCAAACCTCGTGGCATAGATTTTCAATCCATTTAGTGATTAAATTTTATTTCTTTTTTTACATTTTCTACGGTATTTTTTACGTAGTAAGTAAAAATTTTAAATTTATTGTTCATTTTCAGAAAATAAAATAAATACATAAATAAATAAATATATCTATATATCTCTCTCTCTATATATATAATAAAAAAAAATAAAAAAAATAAAAAAATCCATTCTTATACTAAACCCTTGATTTTTTTTGTTTATGCCCTTGCTTCTTCCCGTTTCTGTGATTTTAGAATTACGGATTTTCATTTTAGATTTATAGGGTTTCTATTGCGATATATATAGGCCTATGAAATCCAACCCATAGGATGACTTGGATATTTGGAACCCAATTCATGTTGGCCCTTGCGCGAATTTTAAAAAATAATTTTTTTAATCAGTGCACCCTATGTAAAGTAGGCCACTGGTGCGTTGTTTTATCGCGGCACACCACGCACATATTGTTTGATAAAAAATTTAAAAATATATTTTTTTATAATCGATGCGTCATATGTAAAATAGATCACCAGTGCACTATTTCGCTATAGTGGATCACGCACATACCATTTGACAAAAACAATTTTTTGTTAGGATATTCTGACACATAGGAAATAGTTAAGTATAACTGCGTCTAGTGTAGAGTTAGGTCAATTGTGTTTCTTTACATTGTACATTTCTAACTTATAATCTGACGGTCATGATATGTAGTGATCCAATTGTTCACTCTCTCCTCAGTATTAATGACACTTGATCCACAGCTTAACACCTGATTGGTCTATGATCTTTATTTAAACAACATGGAGGGTCATTTTTCCAGTAACCATTTATGAGAGAAGCTTGCATAAATTTTCTTTTTATATTAATAAATTGCCTGAAGTGGCCCCGTTGGCTTAGGTCATGGATTTTTTCCCTCTTTGATGGTTTTAACCACATGATATACTAGTGTACTGATCAGTGATATTTTTGTGATTGGTGACCTTTGGTGTTTGATCTAAGGAACTTACTATGTAGATTCCTACATGGTATCAGAGCCATTTTGATGGCCGCATCCGTTGTTGATCCAAATCTAAATCCAGTTTGACTACATGTGGCTGTTGTTTTAAATATCTGCTATTTCTGACCACTTTCGAGCCAAGATAACTACTCTATTGTGTCGAGAGCTTCTCTTACAGTGAGGAACCCCTTTCGTTTCACGTGAAATGTTTTTTGGTTGCCCGAGTTATGTCATTTTAAATCTAGAGGTATAAGGTATATTTTTTGCAGTTTATTAATCATTTTGTTTATTTCAGTTTATAGTTTTTTATTTGTCGGATCTATACCCTCTTTTCCATATATGCTCCTTTCTCTGCGCTATGCGCGATCTTGGCAAATTAGAAACGAGAATATGGGATTTTTTTGCTATGTATGCTCTTTCCTCGTGTCTTTGTGCGATCTCAGGAAATCAGAAATAGTGGAAAAAAGGATAGTTGCCAATAAGGGTAACTGAAAATCTAATATTCTGTCGTAAATCTTATATTTCAGTTTTTTGTGCACATATTTTGTGTTTTTTTTGCAAGAAAAAAGCACGCACATCAAAGAGTAAAAAAAATTAAAAACTTCCTCCTTTCAAACAATTACAGAATCGTTTTACTAGCTCACTTGGTGTAAAGTTAGTTTATGAGAATAGAGGTCTTGGGTTCAAGACTCTCTCTCAAGCTTCTTTTTGTGAAAATTTTCTTATTAAGTTATTTTCTCTTATCAAGCCCTTTGTCATGTTGTCAGTTTTAAAAAGAGGGTTTTATTTCAAAAGCACATGTAAAAGTAACATTGTAAAAGTTACTCACTTATTTATAAAAGTGGGTCACATAAAGTAGTTTTTCTTAAAAGTGAGCTTACTGTATTTAGTTTGAAAAGGCAGGTGGCAAGGGGTAGGGGATTTTTTTTTTAAATTATAACTTCATCATCAGCTTTCAACCTTTCATGTAACTATTTAGCATCTAGAACACATTTTTTTGAAAAAGGCATAACTTCTTCATCCGAAAGTTGTTTTCTGAACCTTTTTTTTTTAACCAGCCTAAGTTTTCGAGATATTTCCATTGGAAGAGTTAGTTTCAGCCCTTTTCAGATTTAGATTAAAAAAAAAAAAGTGGAAAGTGTATGCCTGGTTATTGTTAACAGCACCAATTATTTCCAATGTTTATCCTACATGATAGAGTTACTTAGAAGTAAAAGGATTTATAGAATAGCCTCAGGACAAGAAATTATACCTACCGACGGAGATAAATCTGCCAAATGGGAAAATAAAAAACATCAAGCATGAGGGTTGATAGGAATGTCCATTGCTCAAGATCTTCGATTTCATATCCAAGAAATTGACACCCCTAATGTAGCTATGAAAAAGCTAAATATTTTTTTTGGAATTTAAAATGAAATCAGGGCCCACCAGCTTCAAAATGAGGTGCTTACCTTGGACCCCAATAATTTCTCCTCTATTGAAGATTTTTTTTCCAAATTCAATACCCTTAGACTTCTTTTAGAAGGTTGTAAGGTCAAAAAGGAAGATGGTAGCCTTATCTATTCCGTTCTTGCTAAGATTCTATATTTGTTTCCACCTTCCATTCCACTAGAGAAGCACTCATTTCTGAAGGAATAATCTACAAATCCCCCTCGTTTGATGCCTTTTGTGATTATCTATAAGAGAACCATAAAATATCTTACACCTTGGTCTTATCAATATTGAAAATGCTTCTAACAAAGCCTTAGCAGCCCAAAAACAACGATATCAAAATAATCCCAGGAAGAACTAACCTAAAAAGTATAGTCCTAAACCAAACAAGTGTCTGAAGAAATTTCATCCGCAAACTGAAAAAGCAACTCACCAAACTGATAAGGAAAATAAAAGGAGAGGGAAGAAAACAAATAGACATTGCAACTTTTTTAATCGTGATGCCCACGTAGAGTGCAAATGCTTTAAGAAGATGAAAGCCTTGGAAGCAACAATGAAGAAGTATGGCATCAATTTGGATAACTCTTCAACTTCATCTTTAGGAATGGAACTTTCTGCTTGTGGTTGTCTAGCATCTAATTATACATTAAATGTATCTTCTTCTTCTCATTCTCATGAGTGGCTCATTGATTCTGGAGCTTCTTACCACATGGCCAAAAATAAATCCATGTTTTCATCTTTAAATGATTGTAACACAAAAAATATTTTTGTTAGTGATGATAGATCTCTTAGTATTGTAGGATCTAGAACTATTCATCTAGATAATGGTCAATTTAATGATGTACTATGTGTTCCTACCTTGTCATGCAACCTTCTATTTGTTTATCAGATAACCATTTAGGTGAAGGGAAAACAATAGAATTCTCACCTCATGATGTTGTAATCAAGGACCTCAAATAGCTTAGACTTATTTTAGCTACTGGCATTATTGATGATTCCCCAAGGTTGTATAAGTTTGACAGCTTTGGGTCATCATGGCTTCCCTCCATTTTTGTTTCTCATAATGATGAAGTGAGAAAACTTTGGCATGAGCTATTTGGTCACTTAAATTATTTCCCTCTTCAAACTATATGTAAATAAAATATGGTGACAGGTCTTCCTATTTGCTCTGGATGTGTACTCAGAAAGATCATCGAGATAGTTTTGATAAGCATTCCTCTTGGCATGCTTCAGCCCTTTGCTTCCGGTGCACAATGATTTATGTGGCCCACTTCCTATCGTTTCTTTCTCTTGTTGGAGATACTTCTAAACTTTCATTGATGATTTTTCTAGACACACTTGGTTATACTTCTTAAAACTCAAGAGTGATGTTTTTAACATGTTCTTGGCCTTTAAGGCCTTTGTTGAGAAACAATCTGGACATCAAATTCTTGAGTTAAGATCAGAAAATGGAGGAGAATATGTTAACAGCAAATTAATCAACTTTTGCACTAAGCATGGCAATCAATTGCAACATATCGTTCCATATAATCCACAAAAAAATGGTGTAGCTGAAAGGAAGAATCACACCTTAAAAGAAATGGCTAATTGTATGCTTCTATCTAAAGGAATTAGTGTCAATTTCTGGGCAGAAGCACTTCACTATGAAAATTACATATTAAATCACACTCCTACTAAGTTTTAAGGAATATAATTCCAAAAGAAGGCCAAAGCTAAATCAAACTAGATGTAAGTCACTTTCATGTTTTTGGAAGTGATGTTGCACCCATATTCCAGATGCGAAACATAAAGCCTTAGAACCTGAGAGTGAAAAATGAATTTTTTTTAGATATTCTGAAGATGTCAAAGGATATAAACTTCTGCAATGAAAATCCAAAAATATACTCATTAGAAGAGATGTAAAATTTGACGAAAATATATCGGCCTGGAAGCCTAGTTCGGCGGGTGTGCCACCTTTGGCCTGCGAGCCTGATTCAGCATATGTGCCACCTCTCTCTATCTCTTCTATATTTTATAGCATTCCTTCTAGTTCAAATGATGACAGCGAGGATGAAAATCCTCCCCCACCTCTTAAAGATATTCCTTCAGCTCCACAGATTCCAATATGGTTCCACTCTACTTGGGATGCAGTAGGTTATTTTGTAGGTGACCTTGTAGATCGACATCGTACACATTCTCAGTTTGGAAGAGTCTCCTCCTTATTGGCTCAAGTTCTAGAAAATCCTGATCCAAACTGCTTTGAATAAGCTTCAGGTCATCCAGGTTGGGATGAATCTATGAATGAAGAATAGTGTTCCTTATTTTCAAATGATACTTGGGCTCTTGTTCCCCTTTCAAATGGAAGAAAACTTGTCAAATGTAAATGGGTTTAGAAAACAAAGTTTGGACCAGATGGAAAAGTGGATAGACACAAAAATCGTCTTTTTGCTAAAGGATTTTCATAAGTTGAAGGCATTGAATATACTAATACCTTCTCCCTTATTTCCAAAATGAATTCTGTCCACCTTGTTCTTTCCCTTGTTGCCTCCTTTAAATGGGAAGTCCATCAGATGGATGTTAAATCTGACTTCCTACATGGAGATTTGCATGAAGAAATCTATATGGAACAACCCCCTAGCTTTATCCAAAATGACTCTAGCCTTATTTGTCGCCTTAGGAAGTCTCTCTCTGGTCTCAAACAAGCTCGTTAGGCTTGGTATGCCAAAATGGATATATTTCTATTAGATAATGGCTTTTCTAGGTGTCATTATGGCAACACTGTCTACACCAAGAAAGTGACTAAGTCCTGCACCATCCTTGTTCTTTGTGTTGATGATCTTATCCTTACTAGTAGTGATCTCAACCATATAAACCATGTGAAGTCTAGCCTCCAAAATAAGTTTGAAATTATAGACTTAGGACATTTGCATTATTTCCTTGGTCTTCAAGTCTTGCAATCCAAAGAAGGTATTACCCTTTCTTAGTCCAATTATGTGTGTGATCTTCGACGCTGCTTTCACATGGAAGGTTGTAAGTCATCCCCTTCTACCTTTCAGTCTGGAGTCTAGATTTCAGTCACTTGTACTACGCCTGAAGTTGATTCTACTTTATACCATAAACTTGTTGGTAAACTTATGTCTCTAACCCATACCCATCCTCACCTTTCCTTTGCCATTCGTCTTGTTGCTCGGCTTATGCGCCAACCTCATCCAAGTCACTGGAAATAAACTAAAGGAATACTTCAATATATTTGAGGTATAATTTAGTTTGGGATTCATTACAGTGCAGGAACATCTACATTGTTGATTGGTTTCACTGATTATGACTGGGTTGGTTTTGCAGATGATCGAAAGTCTACAACAAGATATGTATACACTCTTGGTTCAGGACCTATTACATGGTATTGTAAGAAAAAAGGTGTCATATGTCTTTCTTCAGTAGAAGTAGAGTATCGTGGTGTAGTTGGTGCCAGCAAGGAAGCCATGTTGCTTTGTCAGATCTTGTCTAAATTTGGTCTTCATCAGCAGCATCTCACTACACTTTGGTGTGATAATTAGAGTGCCATTCAGCTATGAAAAAATCCAGTTCAACATCAGCGTATGAAACACATTGAGATTCATATACAATTCATTAGAAATCTCATTCATGATCGTGTTCTTGAAGTTCAGTATTGTTCAACCAATGATCAAGTTCCAGATAAATTTACAAAGGCTCTCACAGAAGCGAAGTTTACCAAAATTTGACATATTCTTGGAGTTCAGGAAAGTTATCATTAAGGGGGGACAGGCTCTAATGCCTCCTTCCTTATCCTATTGTGTCACCTTTATAAATCCTTTAATCCTATCCCAAGTTGTTCTTAAGGGGGGATGTTAGGATATTCCTACACATAGGAGATAGTTAAGTATAACTTTGTCTAGTGTAGAGTTAGGTAAAGTGTGTTTCTTTACTATGTACATTTGTAACTTATAATACGAAGGTCACGATATGTAGCAATCCAATGATTCCCACTCTCCTCGGTATTAATGACACTTGAACCATGGATTAACACCCGATTGGTCCATGATCTCTATTTAAAAATCATGGAGGATCATTTTTCCGGTGACCGTTGATGAGTGAAGCTTATGTAAATTTTCTTTTTATATTAATAAATTTCCTAAAGTGGCCGATTTGGCTCGGGCCATGAACTGTTTCCCTCTTCGAGGTTTTTAACCAAATGATATATTGGTGTACTGATTTGTGATTTGATTGTGATTGATGACCTTTGGTGTTTGATCTAAGGAACTTACCCTATAGATTCCTACATTTTTTATTTTATGTCTGTGTTAATTGATGCATCATTTAACATATAATGCATCGGGTCTCCTTATTGATAGATATCACCATATAGTGGTCCCCTGTTCACGGTGCATTTATAAGAATATGCCACACCTCCCCCTCCATGACATCATATGTGATGAGCTCCATCATTAGACATATTTGAAGGCATTAATAGTCATCTTTTTACCATCTTAGATCTCTTTTTCTTGCATTTTTATTATTTGGGTTTATGATGCTAGTATAGGTGGTGATTAAGGCTAACATACTCTCAATGCCTAATATAAGGTGTAGTGCAGAATATCATGATTTATTAATCATTTTTATAAAGATTTTACTACAAAGACTTGGAGGAGACAGAAAGAAGAAATTATAGGAGGATTTTCCACCCTCAAAGGCAGCTGAAGGATCCCAAGGATTCTCTCCTGCAATTTGAATTCCAGAGGCAACCAGGCAACTCAGAGAGGAGAGCACTTAATATTCATTTACTTGGATTCCAATGGAATCAATCAAAATTTTATAGCGAGATGTTGGTAGCTTCTCTGTAGAATAAATAGAGAATATCTAGAGCTAGGAAGAGTTATTCTATCCTAGTCTTGCTTCAATTCAGAATTATTTTTGTGAACTATTAAAGCTTTTTGTGTTATTCAGGGATCGAAACTTTCAAATATGTATGCAGTTATTATTTTATGAAATGATGAAAATAATTTCATTTGATTGATTTAAGTTTAGAGTGCTAGGCTCATAGGTTAGGGCCCAATCCATGTGCCTCAGCTTCTCTATTGTTATTATATTTTCCTTTCTCTCATTTAGCTAGTTTTGCCTCTGTCATTAAGGTTTTATTTACTTCTGATAAGTTTCATTGTTATTTAGGTTTTGTGTTGTTGTAGTTTTAATTGCTTATGCATAGTGAAATACAGGGAAAAATCCAAAACTGTGTTCAAGTCTCCCCCATCTCATCGTTTTCAATAGAGTTCAAGTAGGGCAGACCTTCCCATAGGCCAAAATTTCTTTCTGTTAGAGTTCAGGGAAGAATTTGTATTTACCAAGTCCAAGCATTTCCTTCATTGTTTCACCCTGCATTTCTATTTTTTTCCTGTGTATGAATCCATACGTGTGCTTCACTTCTAAACACTACCCTTATGCTCCCATTTCCCTCCTTTAACTCTCACCTTAGTGCTGCACTTACCTCCTTTTGAGCACCTTTAATCCCTTCAGCCTTATTTCTCTATTTTTCTCCATTGATGACCGCCTTACCCTTTTTATGAAAAACACGTGAAAACCATTCAAAACCACTGAAAAACCCAACCTCTACCTTTTCTCCTCGAGACTCCCACCATCATACGTCACACTTTGAAAATCGAAACTTTTAATGTTTACCTTTAACACTTACCACTCGTTCCTTGCAATTGCGATATTGCAAAATCACAAATCGCACTTTTCATCGCTTAGCTTTTGCCTTGAATACTTACTGCTCTCCTGCACCGATTTCCTGCCTTATTCCTTCGTTCTATCGGTCACCATCGTTGGACTCGTTTTAACGAAAAAACACTTGAAAACCATCGAAAACCTGACCTCCGCCTTCCTTCTCGAGATTCCCACCACCATATGTCACACTTCGCAAATTGTAACATATAATGTTTAATTTAACAATTACCATTCATTCGTTGCAATTACGATATTGTGAAATTGAAAACTGCACTTCGCAACTCTTAGCTTTTACCTTTAACTCTTACCACTTGTTCTTGCGATTGCGATATTGTGACATCACATATCGCAAATAACAACTTTTATCTTTCTTCTTTTTGCTGCCACATCATCCCCATCACAGATCGCAGTTCGCTGAACTTAGCACATCGCAGATTGTAACCCGCAACCTTTACCTTCTCAGAAATCGTACTTCGTTGAATTTATTTATTCTGTTAAGCCCTTACCACTATCCATTTAAACCTACGATACTGCAATTCACAACCGGCCTCATCACTTATCACACTTCGCACTTTGCTAAGTCATTACTGCTATCCATTTAAACATGCAAAGTTGTGATTGCAACATTGCAAATCGCAGCTTTTGTCCTCCATCACACCCTGCCATCAGACTTTTGATTTATTTTTGCTCCAAATCCATTTGTACCATATTCTAAGGTTTTCTGAGGTTTTAATCCCCGCTTTCCACTTTTAAGCCTCATTTCATGTGTTAAGCCCTCCATTAGCCTCTTTGGCCCTTTTCTTTCCTCCAAAAAACACTCTTTTTAATTAGAATTAAGTCATGGATAGCTTAGTTGCATTAATAGAAGCATGATAGATAGACCATAGGATAAATAAAGTGCATTTAGCCAATTGGCCAAGTTAAGTGTGGCTTAGAATTAGTTTCCTTTCTGCCATTTCTTTTCAGCAATATAGTTTAGTTTCTTTTCAATCATTTACTTTTCCGTAAATTAAATTAGTTTTATTTATGTCATTTATTTTCAGTGGTTTAATTTAGTTTCCTTATTTAATTTACTTTCTCCAATTTAGATTAGTTTTATTGAAGTGTGACAAAATTCACTGAGAACCCTTAGAAATAGCACCCTTTCGTAAAGCGGAAGAGGATGACATGAACATAATGCATCTACTCTGTATATAGCATTGTCACCTCAAATTTTGTATGAACCCTGGGTTGATAAAGTAAATTAGGGCAGCCCCTGGGAGTTGCAACACCCTTGGTGCAATACTAGGCCTCACCACTTTTTGGCGACGCTGCCGGGGAGGATTCTAGTAGATATTTTGGTTTTGTTTTATAATTCTTTTTTTCTTTCCTTTCTTTCCATGTCACTTCAGAAATAGTGGGAAAGTACAAAAAAAATATGATTTTCATGCCTCGTACAAATATAAATACTCAAATACAAACCTTACCTAAAACCCCCACATCACCTCCTAGCCACCCTTCACTCTTCTTCAGTGGCAGTGAGATTGTACCCCCTATAGGAGAGGCTTCTAAAAATTTTGAGGATCCTATTGGGGAAGAAGAAGAAGAAGACCTTGTTTCAACTGGGGGACCTGCTTCACTTATCTTAACGATGGTTGGGACCCAAGGAGCCTTTCCCATAAGGGAGGAAGATGGGAAAAATAAGATGAAAAACATTAGCCCCTCAACTCTTCCACACTTCCATAGAATTACCTCTGAGGACCCTAACACATTCATGTTTGAATTTTTTGTTGTTTGTAAGACTTATGGCTACACCTCGGATGATCAAAAGTTGAAGCTACACCCATCCACCCTTAAGGATCTAGCCTTACACTGGTTCATGGGTCTACCTGGAGATAGCATCACCACCTGGGCACATACGGAAGAGACCTTCAAAATCAAGTACAAATACTATTATAGGTCCAAGGAAACTAAGGATGAGATATTTATGATGACTCTAGGGCATGATGAATCCCTAGAGGATTATGAAGAGGGGTTTCAATTGAACTAAAAGAGATCCAACTGTACACTTTATCCTGAATCACATAAACTCGTACTTATTCAAGGGATCAGTGAAGAGATGATATAAACCTTGAGTATTTTATCAGGAGGAGATATCTATCAACAACCCTATGAAATAATCAAAATTGTCTTTAGAACCATTCTATGGAATTTAGGAAGAAGGGCAGAGCTAGCCAAAGTACATCCAATACTGCTTCCTCTTTGACCTTCATAAAACATGAGATTGGAAACATGCTAGAGGACTTCAAGAGTGACATGCTGGACACCTTTTCTTTGCAAATGGACACAATGCAAGTCAAAAGGAAGCAAGAGGAAGAAGAGAGAGCCTTGGATATATTTTTTCCTAGATTTACCAGGAAACACCCAAGAAATGAATTTCCACAGAATTTTATAGAGGTTTTCTTAGTCTGCGAAGAGAATCATGCCACAGACAAGTGTCCCTCATTACCTAGACTTAAAGTTGTATATCAAGGTGGGGAAACAATGCTAGATAAACTCTGTTTCATCAACCAGAGAAGGCCTCAGGGCCATTAGCCATATCAAAAAGGTATGAAAGGTGCACCTCACTCTTACTATTACAACAATCATAGTGCACCCATGCAAACTTGTTACACCTCGACTCCTCCATCTTGGTCTACACCTCCTACCTGGCCTTCCAACCCTTCATATCATCCTCAGCCAATAAACCAACCATTTCAGTAGTATGTTCCACAACAACCTCAGTGGAAAAATCAATCCCAAGGGTGGAGGCCTCAAAAAAATCAACTACCTGCTCTAATGCCTCAACCCCAACCTCAACCTCAACTTACTCATGTTGCTCCACCTAGGCTACCTATACCTGCACAACCCAATCTGAACCTGAACAACAAACAGGTACAACAGGCTCCAAGTGGAGAAACATCCTATATAGTTTATGTTGTGGAGATATATGAGGTTAATCTCAAGTCGGGAAGAGTACTCCCAGACAACCATCCCCCATCTCCACCTATATAGGTTGAGGAGGAAAAGGAAGAAGATAACACTCAGATCCAACAAACTCCCTTTCTCGAGCACTTGATCCACCCTAGTTATCACACCCTAGAGGATATTGAAATCTTGGGAGAATTGGAAAATTTGTGTGTAAAGATACCACTTCTCCAGACCATTAAGGATGTCCCTATATACAATAGGCTCGTCAAATAAAATTTCATCAATAAACCTAGAAGGAGGAAGATAGATACCCCCACCATCAATGTAGTAGAACAACTATTGGACCTGATGCTGGGGAATGTGATATTTCCCAAATAAATAGACCCTGGTAGTCCAATTTTCCATGTACATATAGATGGTGTCATAGTCCCCAACACTCTGATTGATTTAGGGGCTGCCATCAATATCATGACCAAGGAAACTATGTTGAAACTTAATCTCTAAGGGACTTTGAGAAAAACCACAAGAGTTCTGCAACTTGAAAATCGGTCCATAGTAACTCCAGAAGGAATTTTTGAGGATGTTATGGTTACCATTGACTCTTGGGAGTATCCTACATATTTCCTAGTCCTGCAGCCAAAAACCAAGTTAAATGGTTATCCTCTCATCTTAGGGACATCTTGGTTAGCCACTGCAGACGCTTATATTAGTAGTTGGGCTGGAAACATGACTATCAAAAATGGTCCTTTGTCTAAACATTTAGTTTTATATCCTCCGGCCCAGCCTTCCATTGATCATGATCTCCTTATATGGTTGGAGGCTGAATAATATGAGTTATATAACACTGCCCGTATGTGTACCATAGATGTTATCCTTAGATGGGGGCATCCTGATGAAGATGAACTCATCGACCGTGCCATTCAAAACCAGTCCTCCACTAACACTCCTCTCAAAACCCTAGTCAAAGTGTCTGAAATCCAACCTTGGATGGAAGTGAAATCAGTTGAGACAACCTCTGAAACCACCAAGGCTGTCGAGTTTGGCCCATCCATATCTATGAAAATCAACCCAAACCTCTCAAATTAAAAAGAGAAGCAGTTTTGCCAACTTTTGAAAGAAAATATTGAAGCATTTTCTTGGGATTACAAGGACATGAAAGGGGTGCAAATTTCAGTATGTAGACATCACATTTACATCAAAGAAGTATGCAAGACTATGAGATAGCCCCAAGGAAGGATGAACTTGGATCTAAAGGACATAGTCAAAGAAGAGTTGCAGAAACTATTGGATGTGGGGTTCATATATACGATATCCGACAGTGAATGTGTATCTTCTCTTGTGCTAGTCCCAAAGAAGAATGGGAAGTGGTGAATTTGTTCTAATTATCTAGAACTTAAAAAAGCCACCAAGAAAGACCATTCCCTTTGCCCTCTATAGACCAAGTCCTGGATGGCCTTGTAGGGAAGAAGTTATTTTCCTTTTTAGATGGGTTTAGTGGGTACAATTAGATTCAAATCAACCCTGAAGACCATGACAAGACTACTTTGACCTACCCTTGGGGTACCTTTGTTTATATATTCCTACCGTTTGGGTTATGCAATGCCCCAGCCACCTTCTAGGGAGCTATCCTTAGCATCTTTTCTGAGTTAGTCGATGACTCTGTAGAAATTTACATGGATGATTTCACACCATATGGGGATGACTTCCAAGAAGCTAGCTCTAATTTCGGTAAAGTAATAAGAAGGTGCATTGAGATACATCTGTCCTTGAGCCCTAGAAAAGTGTGAATTCCTGAAGAGATCAGGGGTTGTATTAGGACACTCCATATCCAAAATAGGAATACAGGTTGACCTGAACAAAATCACTAGCATAAAAAGGGTACTTTCTCCTCAAAATCAGAAAGATGTCAAGAGTTTCTTAGGCTTAGCCAGTTACTATAAAAGGTTCATCAAAGATTTCAGCAATATGGCTTCACCATTATTTGGGTTATTGGCCAAATATTCTGAGTTTATTTGGTCTGGTCCTTTTCAAGAGGCTTTTGAGCTCATGAAGGAGTAGTTGACTACTACCCCCATCCTCCAAGGTCGAAATTGGACTCTGCCTTTCCACATCCACACTGATGCATCAGACAAAGCTATAGCGGTAGTATTAGGACAATTAGAGGAAAAAATCCCTTATGTCATTTATTGCATCAGCAATAATTTGTCTAAAGCCAAGATGAATTATATTTTTACTGAGAAGGAGATGTTGACCATTGTCCATGCATTGAAAAAATTAAGGAATTATGTCACTGGATATTATACCTTTGTTCACACTGACTATGCATCCTTCGACTATTTAATGAAGGAGAATGATGTTAATGCTAGAATAATTAGATGGTTGTTACTTTTGCAGCGATTTGATTTGAATATTGTTGATAAACCTGCAAAGGAAAATGTTTTTGAAGATTTTCTGTCCAGGTTAGTTCTCCATGTAGGTGAAGAAGGAATGGTGGATCACCAGCTACCAGATGAGCACCTATTTTCCATATCAGCACTCTCACCATGGTTTGTTGGTATAGCCAACTACTTGGTTGCTAGAAGTCTCCCTCCTAATATTTCATTTAGGCATAGGAGAAGAATCATCAAAAAAAGTGCCCCTTTCACATGGATTAGGGGGAATCTCTTCAAGCTGGGCCCTGATAAAATCCTAAGAAGATGTGTGAGGGAGGAACAATTTTTTGATATCCTCTCTGAATGTCATGACAACCCATGTGGAGGCTAGTTTGTTGTAAAGAGAACTGCTTACAAATTTTTGCAGGAGGGTTACTATTGGCCTACCCTTCACCAAGGTTCTAGAAGATACACCAGCAGGTGTGACCAGCGCGAAATAATGGGGAAACCCACACAGAGGGATAAAATTCCTTTACACCCTTAGGTGGCTCTTCAGCCATTTTACAAGTGGGGCATGTGCTTCGTTGGACCCATCGATCCACCATCTGGAGAAAAGAAGTATATCATAGTCTGGACTAATTATGTGACAAAGTTGCTTGAAGCAAAAGTAGTGAAGGTAGAAACCAAAGAAAAAGTAGCAAAATTTATGAGGGATAATGTGTTTTACAAATTTGGATATCCCCAAGAAATAGTCACTGATCAGGGATCACAGTTCACCTCTCACCACGTTGAGAATCTTTTGAGGAAGAAAAAGATTAAGCATAGAACTTATACTGCCCATCACCCATAGGAAAATGGCCAAGTATAAGTAACTAACATATATTTAGAGAGCATCCTCACCAAGTTTGTGAGAAACAATAGAAAATATTAGGCAGATAAATTGGTAGAAGCTAGTTGGGCCTACAACACCACTTGGAATACAACAACAGGATTCACTCCTTATCAACTGGTCTATGGTAAGAAAGCTCTACTTTCAATTGAGTTTGAATTCAATACTTTAATAATGGACCGCTGAATTAAATATATATCTAATAAATTCCCAAAAAGAGAGGTTGTTGCAACTAAATGGATTCGATGAGTTCAGAATGTAAGCACTTCTTCACACAGTGGTAGTTCAGCTACAAAGAAAGGTATGGAATGACAAGAAAGTCAAAGAAAAGACCTTCCAAGAAGGAAATTGGGCACTAATGTATGAATGAAGATTTAAAGACTTCAAGCTGATGAAAATATGGTTGGGGCCTTACAAAGTAGATAAATTATTTGATAATGGCGTAGTTCAAATCAAGACCATAGATGAGGAAGGGATCCCCTTGCTTGTTAATGTTCATAGACTTAAAATTTACAAGAAGCCTTTCTCAAGGATAGAATTAATAAATTTAATAAGAAGAGAGGTGTATGTGATGGGAAACTCCATAGTTTCCCACACCTCCTGAAAGAAAAAATAAAAAATAAAAAATAATAAAAATAAATAAATAAATAAACTTGTGGGTTGAAAAACTCAATGGAGGCAGCTCACTTGCTTAAAAAAAAAAGAAAAAAAGATGGGGGATATAAAAAAATAATAAATATCCATGGGTGAAAACCTCTCTAAGGAGCCCAAGGCAAGTTTTTGGGTTGAAAAATTCCATGGAGGTGGCCCAATTTCTTTCTAGAAAGAACAAAAACAAAAAATGCATCTGCATCAATATGTTTTTCTGTCTTTTCTATTTTGCAAGTTTTTAACGGTTTCTAGAAAACACAGGGAAACATTCATCTTCCTTTCCCTTCTTCTATATTTTTTCCCATCTCATCATTCACTCCATTCATCTTCATAACTTCATCCATCACCTCCATACGCACACTCCTCCAATCTTGAGCACAATGTAGCAAGAGAAGCAACACACAAACATATTTCTACAAACAACAGGAAGCTGTCAAAAACAAAGTTTTTCATGGACTGCCAAGAAGAAAAAAAATGATATATGCATAAAATACTATAGGAGAACGAGAATTCCACCCATGGCATCTCAAGCACCCCACGTGACATTGACAACAGTGAAAAACAACAGACAAAGATTGGCAGCTCATTCAGGAAGTTGTTCCTTCTGTAAGATGCTCACTTAGAGAATAGGAACATGGTGAAGAACGCAACATCTAAATAGGATTGTCTCAAACTTCCAGCTCCTGCAATAGCCTTATAAACAACAAGTAAACTCAAGTATAAGCTCTCACCCCCTTCTACGCATTCATAATGGACATAAACAATTAATTTTCAGACTTAGAGTTTGAGGGGCAGAAAGGTGGTTAGTTAACTCAACCACCACTATGAGGTATGGCTGGAATAAAACCGAGAGTAAACGCCACCTGAGCATGAAAAAAAATAATTTTAAATCAGTGGAGTAGAGGAGGATGAGTGGAGGAAAATGCACAGTCCATCCTGAATTAATAGGGAGGAGGAACCAATTTTCTACGACAGAACTGGAGCTGAGCGGAGTTATATTGACACTCCAAATTTAGTTGTGTCATCTAATAAAAGGAGATGTTGCCTCATCCAAACCATTAAGTTAAAAATTATTAGAGGGCATGGACCGATGGAAGCACGCAACACTTGAAGAGAAATAAGAAGAAACAGAAGAAGAGGAGGAAGAACTAGCAGAAACAAGAAGAACCAGAAGAAGAGGAGAGAGAGACAAAGGGCCAAAGAAAAATAGAAGAGATGGCCATAGAATTTGTAGAGATAGTAGAAAGTGGGTGAGACATAGACTCAAAATATAACGTCACATCCCCTCATTACAGAAAGATAATTGCCACCATGGCTCCTTTGAGCGAAAAATGAAAAAGGCAGACCTCTAGGTATTTCGGAGCTAACAAGAATCAAATAAAACCAGAAAATTCTCCCATAAGCCCGATCATCATTGAAGAATCACCAAGGGGGTAGGAAATAATCGAAGAAATATTTCTGAAGGAGCAGCTGCAGAAGGCACATGCAGAGAATGTAGTGCTAAAGGAGAAATTGCAACAAAAAGAGGAGCAAGTAGCCACCATGGCAGACTTATGCATAAAATCCCTTCAGTAAAGATTCCCCTCTGACTCATATGTTGTGTACCTCAAATAACAATGGCTTCTATTTCAAATCAAAACTCTAGCCTCCCATGGATCACCCCCTTTCCAATATTGTAGGCAAATTCATGAAGTTCTACAAGCAAGCCAACATAGATGATCAGGAAAAGATGGCAAAGTTTTATATGCATAACTTTGTGCTGACAAATATGGAGATTTGGGACCCCAATCCTATAATGGGGGATATGCAGTTAATGGATCTACCATATTGGATGGTGAATGAGGACAATAGAGCCAAAGAGATATGGAAGCTCATGGGAAGAAGTAATAGAGACCCCTTATATCTTAGACCAAAAGTGATCAGCCAAAGGGGAGTCATCCTTAACCATCAAGAGATTGAAAAGGACCCTGCACTAGTTGAAAGCTACCTTTTGAATCAAAACTAGTTGATAGGCCACTTTGATGATGTTTATAGGTAGAGAGAAGAGGAGTGCATTATTTCCAACCAGATGAGATGGAACAACCTCCCAGATAGCGTCAAGAACAGGGAGTATTATACTCCAGAAAGGTTGAGGGGTGCATTGGAAAGGGCACCATTATATAAGAGGGCCATTCAGGCCAAAAGGATGCAATGGTTGGGAATAAATCTCAACCAAAATTTGTTTTTGGGGCGGACTGATGAAGAGGATGCGAATGCACAAGATAGATAATGGGAGAATGCATAAAATAATGGTGGATTTTACCCCCTTGGGGAAACTCCCACACTTCTTCCTCAGGAAATCAGGGGGGTTGTCAAAAATTTGAAGGAAACAGAGGAGGGGGATCAGTTTCTCAGAATATGAGCAACCATTCAGTAGGGTTGATGATGAGTTTCATCTTTCGACACATTTGGAGGGGTTAATAGTCACCTTTTTTCCTCTTTAGATCTCTTTCTCTTGCATTTTTATTATTATTTGGGTTTATGATGCTAGTATAGGTGGTGATTAAGGTTAACATACTCTGAATGCCTAATATAATGTTAAGTGCAGAAAATCATGATATATTAAGCATTTTTGTAAATATTTTATCACAAATACATGTAGGAGACAACAAGGAGAAATTATAGGAGGATTGTCCACCCTCAAAGGTAGCCGAAGGATCCCAAGGATTCTCTCTAGCAATTCGAATTCCAGAGGTAGCCAAGCAACTCAAAGAGGAAAGAACTCAATCTTGGTTTACTTGGAGTCGAGTGGACACAATCACAATTTTCTATGGATTTGTTAGTAGCTACCCTATAGAATAAATAAAGTGGAGCTAGAGCTAGGAAGAGTTACTCTATCCTAGTCTCACTTCCATTCAGAATTATTATTGTGAACTATTGAAGCTTTTTGTTTTATTCAGGGATTGAAACTTTGAGAGATGTATGCAGTTATTCTTTTATCAAATGAGCATACTAATTTCATTTTATTGATTTAAGTTTAGAGGTCTAGGCTCATGGGTTAGGGTCCAATCCGTGTGCCTCAACTTTTCTCCTGTTAAAATATTTTCCTTTCTTTCATTTAGCTAGTTTTTCCTTTGTCATTAAGGTTATACCTGCTTCTGATAATTTTAATTGCTATTTATTTGTTGTGTTGTTGTAGTCTTAATTTCATATGCATATTGAAATCGAGGAATAACTCCAAAACTGTGGTCAAGTCTCCCCCCTCTCATCTCTATCAATAGAGTTCGAGTAGGGCAGAGCTTCCTAGAGGAAAAAATTTCTTTATGTTCGAGTTCGGGGAAGAATTTGTATTTACCAAGTCCAAGATTTTCCTTCACTGTTTCACCCCGCATTTATGTTTCTTTCCCATGCATAAATATGTAGGTGTTATTCACTTTTGAGCACTGCCCTTAGGATCCTGATGCAGAAATTCTGCTAGAAAGTAGATCCCGCATCCAAAAACACAATTGTTCACTAAACTCTGAAAATATTCAACTATTCTACACAAAAATCATGAAAAAAATTCAGCTTAATTAAACATTAAGGCGAAAAAGAGCCATACAAATCAACTCAACATAACTACATTAAAATTTTGTGGCCAGATTTTACATTGGGCGGCCTCTTGGCTCTTTGCCTTTTAAACCAATCCTCACTCACTCCCCTCAGCTCTTCAACTATTCAAGTGTGTTTTCCTCACAAAAACCACTCATATTTATACATAAATAATGAATTTAATTCACTCAAAAAATCTCTCCACCTAATCCTCAACTAAATCTAATTTTTAGGTGTGGACTCAATAAAGTTGCATACATAGAATTCCTACTCCTAATTTTGCTAAATAATATTAATTTATCTCATATCCTTTTAATTAATAAAAAAATATTTACAAAATCCTCCCTTTTCTGAATTATCTCCTATTTTATTAAAAAATAAAAAATTAATTAATAAAACAATTAAAATATCACACCCCCCCTTTTTTACATATTTACAAATGAAAATTTGCCTTGATGCTCCTGCATCAGACTCCCAAGGTTGAAATTAATCATGATCACCTGATCATGTGTTCGAATTTGTGTATGCCTGGATCCCATATCTTGCGCTGTAACTTTCCACTTGTCGTTGCTTTTGTCTGTTGTTCTTCTCCAGGTTTCCACACTTTATGCTACATTTCTCCACTGGCTATCCTTTCACAATCTTCCGTTGTCTTTCCTTTGCTGCTTCTTCTTTGTTTTAATGTTGCTGGCCTCTTCCGGGATACTTTCATCATCATTCGCCTCATCAGTTCAATTTCTCGATCCAATATATTTCCTCCAGCATCTACAATAAAACTTGTATTCACAAAACAATTGTTAGAATAAAAAACATAAGGCTTCAGTGCCCCTTCTGCTGCTGGGAACATTTCAGTATGCTGCTCTGAAATTCCCTCATCCATCAGCACATTAGTATGCTAATTTAATTCTTCTGTGAGAATATCAGTTAGTCCCTCCTCTACATCATCTGTTTGAAAAATGTTCCCCTGTTCTGTGTCTTTCAGTAACTTTTCCTGAAAATAGATCCTCTGATTTTCTAACTCTCTCCTCTGAAGATCTAACTTTCGATATAAGTGAACAATCTCAACTGGAGTAGAACTTGGAAATTTTACACAACTTCCCATACCTTCATTTGCTGTTGACCAATCATCACTTTCCTTCTCTGAAAGGAATTTTCTACCAGACTTTACCTCAAGAATTTCATTCTCCTTTGTGACAGTTCCATCACACTGTTCACCGCCTTTCGCACATCCTACAAACATACATAAACTGTGAGAAAAATTACAAGGCTTCATAGCCTCATCTGTTTCTCTCACCATCACCTCTTTAGATGCTTCTGAACTATCCCAATAGTTCATGAGATCCTCCTCACTGATCTCTTCATCCAGAATTTTGCCATGTTCCGGGCCACAAATGGAAACATCCATTTTCAACTCAGCCTCTCTGAGTTCTTCACAACTCAACATTTGCTCGAGCTTCCTTAGCTCCTCCATCAACTGTATGTTTACCTACTTTTCCCTTCTTGCATGTAGCTTCTGCCACTTTACCTTCTTTCTCATGGTCCAACCATGTCTCTGGTTTCTCACATTTTCCTGCAACGGCTCCATTAAAAATTCAAGGTGAATTGTTATCTTGGCCTTCTCCCACTTGTACTCTTCATCTGTCAACTATTCACATATGCCACTTACCTTGGCATTTGCCTTCTTCTTCCCTTTGCTATGGTCTTTAGTATATCTTCAGAAATTACTATCAACGGTCATCTTCCCCTTCTTTGTGAACTGCATCTGTTCACGTTTGGACTTCATTTAATCCACTTCTCAGCAATCCCTCATACTTACCATTCTTCAAAATGCAACTTCTCCCCTTGCGCTTGGCTTCTCTTTATCCTGGAACCAATCTCTAACAACCTTCTTGCTACAATTTTACTGCAACAACGCTCAAAAGAGCTTGAACCAACATTTATAAAACTTCATTTAAATGCACCATGGCCTTCATTCACCATATATCCAACCCAACTTCAATACAATCCCAAATTAGAAAACTTCATAAAACCTTCATTCATCATATGTAAGGTTTCTTCCTTTTATTAAAGTCTTTGAATTATGAAAAACCTCTCAATTGAAAAGCTTGACTTTATAATTCATATCAACCAAACCTTTTCGTGGAAGCTTCATCTTAACAATCATTTCGATATGATTATAAAATCATCACATAAATGCAAACTATTTTAAAAGCCAACAAATTCTGACACTAAGGTTTGTTCCAAAAGTATAAGCCTCTAGATTTTAATTAAAATCCACTGGGTTTAAAACTTCAACTTTATAAATCCAATTCCCCAAACATCCAAGCACGTGGATATTATGCATCCAATTACCTCAGCCTTTCACCCTAATTCAATGTCATCGCATGTCTTAATTCCACCATACAAGAATTCATAATTTGAGAAAATTAAACCAATGCATCATCATTTCCCATGTTCATATGAACTCACTCCTTACATATTTTCCAATTGACATTAAAATCCTCAACACCAAACAAACACATGGTATTATACCAACTCACCTTATATGATCCACCATACCTTAACCATTCAATCACCTGCAACGTGATTCAACTAGGCTATGGACTGCGTCTTCATCCAGGACTTTATGGAGGTTGTTTCATTATAATATTGTTTACTTCACAGTTCTGCCTCAATTTCTTATGTGGAGATTAATCACAAACCAACATCGATTTATGCAAATCGATTTCTCCTTCTCTTTCAAATTTCAATCTCTTCCAATCAAAAAATACTCCTTAAATTGAAATTCCTTTCTCGACTTCTGCAATCTTAATTCTGTTCCAGAATATGAAATTAAATTTCAAAGGTTTAAAATTCCCAAAACATCACACACAAAAAACCAGACTTGATTTAAATTCAGATGTCATACCTTTGCCCATGCAATCACAACAACTGGCCACGCATTTACTTACCTTCTCGACACTTTCATCGGATGTTTTCTGGCTCTGCGTCTACCCCTTCAACACCATCAATTCCTGTTGTTCTAATTCGACCCCAGATCGACATAAACTTGTATAATGCCAAGTTCTTTTTTTCCAAACTGCTTCAACGCATCAACGCATCAATGCAATTACCATTTAATGTTGCAGCTCCAATTACTTCCAACGCTTCTTTATTTAAAAACAGACTTAACTCTCTGTGTGCCCTTCCATAATCGTTGCTTCCGTATTCGGAAAATAAATTCAGTTCAACACTGTCCAACAGTCTCTGTGCCTTAATACCAATGCATATTTCTCTTTCAACCGCACATCACATTAACAATGCGTCTGGCCCAATGCATATCCAATTACAATTCCATGCTAGAATGAGTCGATTCCTCATATTAATAGTGCATTTGCCAACGCAGATACAAATTTATATTAATAGTGCATTTTCCCAACATATATCCAATTACAATTCCGACAAACTACAAATTCACATACCTTATAAACATTTGATCTCTGTAGGCTCGCTTTTCATTCGAAATTGCACCTCAGCTTCTGTTTAGATTTCTCCAACGCAAATCTCCTTCTGCATTTTCGAATTGATTCCATCTAACTCCATTTCTGCACTGTGTTCAAGGCTTGGGACTTGTGCTTTACTGTTCGATTTCATTTTTTCCAACAACTCCAACTTTTCTATTCTCAGTTCTCCAGTCGATAGAATGACCGACCCCTCCTCATATCTGTACTGCAATTACAATCTATTACAATCGATTTAAATCAACAGAGTTTAAAACAGAACTCTGCGCCTTTCATACAAATCTTCCACAATACATTCAGCTACAGAAACCAAGTTATCATTAAAGTCGATTTTCATCATTTTGCAATCATAATCAGACAACTGCAACATAATTTGCAATGTAATTTCCGATCTGTTCTGGTTCTGCGTTTAACAACTCAACTACTGGAATGCTACCATCCAATGCTCTTTTCTTCTCGTTGAAGATTTACATCAACTGCAATTACATCAATTAGTGTAACAAACTTTGATTACAATCGATGCCTTTTAAACAACCCTGTTTCAACACTAGTTCATTCTTGTTACAATTTGTCTCAATCGAATAGATTCGATTCCAGCAAACAAAATCAGTTCATTTTTAACGCACAAAACTTTTCTATCGCCCCTTTCAGTCCTGCAAAATGAAATCCATTCCATCGTAATCTCAACTAGAAACTTAGTTTTTAACTTACAGGTTTCAGATCTTTAATTGGGCACCTCTGCAACGCATTACACTTTCCTGAACATTACAGGACGCCTTCAACAGATTCACTCAATTTTAATTCTTCACTGCTTAATATTGTCCCATCGATCTAGTTTACAATATGGGTTTAACTCACTCCACTTCAGTCTTTAAATTGAAAACTAGCTCTTAATTTCTTCTGCATCGATTAATGCATGTGCATTCTATTGAACGCTCCTTTAAGATGCTGACTCTGCAAATCGACTCCCTTTCACTGTGTTATTGCTGCATTCCATCTTGTTCGACGTTGTTCAAATTTCAACATGCATTACATTAACTTAATTCCTCTGCTGTCATGAATACCAATTAATGATGCCAGAACTAACACACTCCCACAAAACTAAATGCAGAACTGTTATTAACAACCAATCGATGTTAGATTACCCATATACGCTATATTGACATCGCTTACACTCTTACCAGAAGCTAAAAACATTGATTTTTCTTTACTTCGTTGTATGCAGATTTAATTCAAATGTGCGCTATCTGCAAATCTTCACAACAGCTATCTTCCCGCTCTGATACCACTTTGATGCAGAAATTCTGCTAGAAAGCAAATCCCGCATCCAAAAACACAACTGTTCACAAAACTATGAAAATACTCAACTATTCTACACAAAAATCATGAAAAAAATTCAGCTTAATTAAACATGAAGGCGAAAAAGAGCCATACAAATCAACTCAACATAACTACATTAAAATTTTGTGGCCAGATTTTACATTGGGCGGCCTCTTGCCTCTTTGCCTTTTAAACCAATCCTCACTCACTCCCCTCAGCTCTTCAACTATTCAAGTGTGTTCTCCTCACAAAAACCACTCATATTTATACATAAATAATGAATTTAATTCACTCAAAAAATCTCTCCACCTAATCCTCAACTAAATCTAATTTTTAGGTGTGGACTCAACAAAGTCCCATACATAGAATTCGTACTCCTAATTTTGCTAACTAATATTAATTTATCTCATATCCTTTTAATTAATAAAAGAATATTTACAAAATCCTCCCTTTTCTGAATTATCTCCTATTTTATTAAAAAATAACAAATTAATTAATAAAACAATTAAAATATCACACCCCCCCTTTTTTACATATTTACAAATGAAAATTTCCCTTGATGCTCCTGCATCAGATCCCATTTCCCTCCTTTACTTCTCACATTAGCACTGCACTTAACTTCTTTCGAACACCCTTAAGCCCTTCAGCCTTATTTCTTTATTTTTCTATGTTCACGGCCAGCTTACCCTTTATATGAAAAACACATCAAAACCATTCAAAACCATCGAAAAACACCACCTCCGCCTTTTCTCCTCAAAACTCCCACCACCGTACGTCACACTTTGCAAATCACAAAATTTAATGTTTACCTTTAAAACATACTGCTCGTTCCTTGCGATTGTGATATTGTAAAATTACAAATCCCACTTCTCACCACCTACCTTTTGCCTTGAAGACTTACTACTCTCCTTCACCGATTTCCTGCCTTATTCCTTCCTTCTATTGGTCACCATTGCTGGACTCGTTTTAACATGAAAATGCTTGAAAACCATAAAAAAACTCACCCCCCTTTTCCGACTCGAGACTCCCGCCACCATACGTCGCACTTTGCAAATCGCAAAATTTAATGTTTACTTTAACAATTGTCGTTCGTTCATTGCAATTGCGATATTGTGAAATCGCAAACCACACTTCACAACTCTTAGCTTTTACCTTTAAGTCTTACCGCTTGTTCTTGCGATCACGATATTGTGACATCGCATATTGCAAATCGAAACTTTTCCCTTTCTTCTGTTCGCCACCATGTCATCACCATTGCAAATCACACTGTGCTAAGCTTACCACAGCGCAGATCGCAACCGCAACCTTTACCACATCGCAAATTACACTTCACTCAATTTATTTCGTTAATTCCTTACCGCTCTCCATTTAAACCTGTGATATTGCGATTCACCACGTCAGTCATCGCACTTCACACTTTGAAAATTTTAGTTTATTATGTTAAGTCCTTACTGATATCCATTTAAACTTGTGAAGTTGCGATGGTGACATCGCACATCATGGCTTTTGTCCTTCGTCGCACCCCACCATCGCACTTTTGAGTTCTTTCTACTCCAAAGCCATTTGCACCATATTCTAAGTTTTTCTAATGATTTAACCCCCACTTTCCACTTCTAAGCCTCATTTCATGCGTTAAGTCCTCCATTATACTCTTTTTCCCTTTTCTTTCCCATCAAGCAACATTATTTTTAATTAGAATTAAGTCATGGATATCGTACTTACAAAAATAGAAGCATGATAGATAGACCATAATATAAATAGAGTGCATTTAGCTGATTGGCCAAGTTAGGTGTGGCTTAGAATTAGTTTCCTTTCTGCCATTTCTTTTCAGCAATATAGTTTAGTTTCTTTTCAGTCATTTCCTCTTCTGAAAATAAAAATAGTTTCATTTATGTCATTTATTTTCAATGATTTAATTTAGTTTCCTTCTGTCATTTCCTTTCTGTAATTTAGTTTAGTTTAATTGAAGTGTGACAGACTTCACTGAGAACCCTTAGAAATAGTACCCTTTCATAAAGCAGAAGAGGATGAAATGAACATAATGCATCTGTTGTGTATATAGCACTATCACCTCAATTTTTGTACGAACCCCGAGTTGATAAAGTAAAGTAGGGCAACCCCTAGGAGTTGCAGCACTCTTGGTGCAATACCAGGGCTCACCAACATGCTACAAACACTAACAGTAGAGGATTTGTATTAATTTATCTTTGTTGATCGACACGTTAGTTAACAAATAATACGTTGGCGCTCCTTGTTGACATAGAGAACCGTACGGTGTTACTACTATTTTTGTGGTGTGTTTATAAGAACATGCCACACCGATGTCGGTGCGTACATCATTAAACGTGCATTGTTTTCTTGATTTTTTTTTTACTTGAAAATTTTACAATTTATTTATAAAATATATTAATGAATGGTATGGTATAGGTTTCATATTGATAAATAAATGGCTGACAAGAGATCAAGTAACAAAAATACTGATAGCACATTAAGAAAAGAAAAAAAGGCAAGTTATTTGCAAATTATTTAAAAAAAATATTATTTTTGAAGTATATGTAAGTTTAACTAATATGTATTTTTTACTTTGTATCATGCATAGCCACAAAATAACAAAGCTCATGTAATGTTCCCAAAATGGATTGCTTGGGCAAACATGCCTAAAAGAATGCATTTTTTAGGGATGTGTGCTTCAGCTATTATAAAATATGTTTAAAAACACTCAGCAATAAATTCCAAGTACTGCAGTAACTTTTAATCAGTGTTTATTCTCAAAAAGGTGAGGAAAAGCAGCTTTTCATGCCCTAAAATGAGTGTATTCAGAAATATGTGTACAACTAAGGGTCATGGCTCTGGGATATGTTATATTAGGTCAATAGGGATTCACAAGCCAAATTTCAGCAAAAACAAATGTGTTTTCCTATGTTAAACAGATTCTCCATTCTCGACTAGGATTAAAATTGTTGATTTCCCATGACTTGGAGTATGCAGAAATTTTTTGAAGATTAGAGAGCATATTTTCTGAAGGGTTTGCTGATTTTATGTAGATATAATAGTATGAAAATCTGAGAATATGATTCAAAGATCTTACATTAGAAAATACGGATCTATACTTGAAGAAAAGACCTAAAACCCAAGATTTATGACACAAGAAGTAGATGATGAACCAGACAGCGTTATTTTCAAAAATATGAAGCATTGTTTTATTAAGTTGCATATATATAACAGATCATAGGACATAAGGATAGATATAAATGGGATCTATATGCAAAAATGCCTTTTAAGTACATTCCCATTGAGGATCTCAGCTAAAAGTGAAGGACACTGAATAGATCTGAGATCTACACCATGGATCTGCAGTAAAATTTAGAAATTTCTGAAGAATATATCACACAATAGATCAGATCTAAAATATGACATGGATTTGTTGGCCAATCCACAGATGACCTCAGTGAAGGAAAGAAGCCCTTTCACCGGAGATCTCTCCTCCAAACTGTTAGCAAATGTACACTGCAAATCTGACTGCAAAATGATGCAGTTCCTAAAGCTAAATACACTGATGAAGTGATGCAAACTTTTTCCTCATGCCAAGATAAGAATCTGAAGCTCAAAACATCTATTGCACTCCTGCCAATGGTTTAGATGACTTCCCCACTGAGAAGATGCAATAGAACTCTTCATATCTAAATAGATCTGATTCCACTTGTTGCAGCTCTCTAAAGAGTGAAGCCCTAATCAGTATTTACGCTATCAAGGGAGGTGAAGCTTGGAAAATTTCCAGATAGTGGACCAATGCAACAAAATCTCCTCCAAGAGACCCTCAAGGAAGGAGGAGGAATTCCTAAACAGGAAATTCCTCTCTCTCTAGCTAAACAACAAAGAGATTTTGAGTTGCTCAAGCAAGCTCAAAATCAAATTATTATCAACAACCTTTTCCTTCGGCCTTCTCCTTCCTTTTATAAGATGAAGATGTGCAAAACCATAAACCACCTTTAATCACTTAACCCTTTTCACATGCGGTCTTCCTTCTAGAACTGCACTATCCCTTTAGGAGATACATTGAACCTAGACAGCACTGTAGATTTGGTCCTGTTGACCCAGTCAAATAGCTCAAAATTGTTTCAAACACAAGTGGATTTTATGTAATTGGCTCAGATATAGCTTTTTTCACATTGAGCATTGATTTATTCATTGATCTAAGGAGTTTTACATGTCCTCCATTAGTCATTTATTCATAAATGGAAAATGAAACAAAATTTTAATGTTCCTATTAGCTTCGGCTAATTACGAACATGGCATTCATCCCCTCCCAAATGTTTCTTGTCCTCAAGAAACTGCAAGGATAGAACTAAATGGTGTCCCCTCCTCCTACTGTAGCATCCACATGTGATGATCTCCCCCAAATAATGAGATGTTGTGTCAACAATGAATCTCCATATTGCCTCTCCCAAGCATGAAAATTAGCTGAATAGCTATCATCATGAATAAGTAGAGTACTCAAGAAGGCAAGAAGGTGCTGCCTAGAGGCTCCCTTGAGGCATGGGATATGAAATGTATTGGGAAAAAACATTCCCATGTGGATCCTCCATCCCCAAGAAATCATCCGCACAAAATGAGTCACCTCCCAACATGGCAACTCCTGAAAATGTTCCTCCACCTTGAGCTCTGGCAAAATAGGTGGGTTGAAAATATTCACATGGTAAACAAGATAACCTACTGCATGTTGTTCACCCCTCCACTTAAGAGAAGTGTAGAGTGCAAACTGATCTTGGGTTGCAAGGATATTTCCCTCAAGTGGCATCATGAAGATTAGATCTGCAAAGATCCTCCCTCCAATGCTATAAAACAAGTTAGCCCAAAATGTTCATATTTGATGGACAGAAGGGTATCATCATAAGGTATCCCATCACACACATGGCTCACCTCCAAGAGAAACAAGTTTTTGGTCATGGTGGCAACAACTTTTCCCATGTTCCCATTAGAACATGCACTGCAGAAAATGTGGGAACCTACTTCCCAAAAGGACACATCCAAACCATCTGCCTCACTCAACATCATGTCTCCCATCAAGATAAAAGCAATATCAGTAATTGAGAACATGATTATCACCATCATGAAGGAAATACTGAAGGCCCTATTTGATGCAAGAGAGTACCAACAGTTCCCCAAGTCTTCACAGCGCAGTTTTACAACCTGCTACCTTAGAAGAATACATGGAAAATTGTTTCTTGTTACATGGTTAATCATATGAATCAAATGAAAATACATGTAAGAAAAAAATCTTTTCCCAAGGCCACATAAGAGATGGTTGTCTCCATCATATAATTTGGCCCAATGTAGATCATGGAGCTCAATGAATAGCTTGCCCTCTTGTGGAGCAATGCACTGCCAAAAGATGGTAAGAGGATGCAAGCCAAGGCTCTCACCATATGTTGGAAGCAAGAAGATGCATGGACCCATGAATGAATCCTTAATAATAGTTTGTAGAGTCAGCCCTTGCTGCCTCTAACATTGATCATTTCGTCTTTTGCATTTTCATTATTAGGTGTCTCACTTGTTTCACTTCTTTGCATATCACTAGGATCATGCCATGAACTGACGAAGGGTTATGTCATCTTGTGTTTCCTCATATTACACCTGCAGCGCTATTTTAAAAAAAATTTCCTCAAAAAATTATTCATAGTTATTGTCATGATACATGAGGTCATTAAAATTGTCAATAAGTGTCCTAGGTCTTGGTGTCTAGGGTTTCTGAGTCATTTATACACTAGTCATCAAGCCTGCAAGGTGAGGAAAGTCCAGCACTTGTGATTTCTATTTTATTATCATCAACATATGTTAAAAAAAAAATACATTTCTAGTCCAAAACTCTGTTTTGGAACTAGAAATTTGTCATTATCATTTTATAATAAATTTGTAATTGTTCCACCATGAAGACATTGTAGAAGCAGACCCCTGGTCTTTCCTCTAGCTAAGACAGCCATATCCCTGCAAAAAGACAATAAAATCATCAGTATCGACCTCAGAGAAGCCAAAGCAAAGTTTGTATTTAAAAGCCAAAGTGAAAATTACAAAAACATTTGTAATGTGGGTTTAAAGTTAGATTTGAAATGAAATCTGATTGGGAAGATATTTGTGAAGTGTATAAAGGCCAAACAAGTTCATTTGAACCGTTTTCATTGCTCCCAAATCGTATTTGCCAAGTGAAAGCCGATTTCAGACTTTTGGAAGGCGTGGACAGTGTTTTAGGGCTGCGCGACCCAACTTGAGCCTGCGCGACCCACCTGGGCTGCGCGAACCAAACAGAACGGGTTTAGCACAGTGGGTTTGCACCTGCGCGACCCAAACTAAGCCTGCGTGACCCACGCAGAGACAGCATTCCGGAATTGTGTTTGAGCGCTCAGATCGACTCCAGTTGCCTTCAAAGCAGGTTTTCTTCAATCATTTGGGGTTTGCAAACGTTTTTGTGTCATCATACATGGTTCTAATATGCTAATGAAGGATTTATAACCCCGCTGTTATGAGATTATTGTTTTCAGGGTTAAAATGAAAATCAATGGTGTAAAAATGGGTTTGATGTCTGAAACAGTGATATGGTCAGCCTTTCATAAAACATGAAAATCAAATCTGCTCTCATACCCATAATATCTCTGTCACCATTTTTATTGTATGCCTTATCAAACCTTTGAGTCACATCTCTCATGTTTGTAATGAATCGCTTTGCCCAAGGTTAGCATTTGCTCATGTCTTTGTTTGCCCAATGTTAGCATTGTTTCAAATGGCTCATTGAAACCATTTATGGTCATAACTCGCAGACAAACATATCATTGTCAATACCATGCTCTCCTTTGAATGGATGTGTCCAAACTTTTGAAAGGTTGTCTATTCCTATTTTGTCAAGACTTCATTTGCATTCAAAACAGAGATGCTACCTTTTCTTCATTTACATTCAAAACAGAGATGTTGTCTTTTCAGCCCATTTGAAGCAGAGATATTATCCATAAATTGATCCCTTGATGGTGTTTTGGCGGTGGGATATTGATTGAATGTTAAACATACGTCCTAATCTTGCTTTCACTGCCTTCAAAGCAGTGTACACATTGCCCAAAAGTTTGATCAGAGATATGTCAGAAACAGAGTCAGAATATGAGCCAGGGTCAGGCAGTGATTCGGTGGCTGAAGGTAATGTGCCACGGGGTTCCCGCAGAGAAAATAGGAGTGGTGATCATCGCAGAGAGGAGCCTACTTCTTTGGCTCGGTTGCAGGCGTGTCCATTAGCTATGGATTGTTTTCGGTTCTTGTCATGTTTCAGGTTTTGTGAGATGGTTGTGCAAACCCGACCTCATCGTGAATTGGCACGTTTGTTTGTTCTTCATTTGCGGGGTGATCGGGTAAACCTTGCTGGGGTTGATTTCATTGTGTCGCCTTTGACTATTGCTCAAGCCACTGGCATACCGAATATAGGCGAGGAATGGAGCAAGGGTAAGCAGTTAGAGAAATTTCACTATGAGCCATATGTTAAAACTGGATATGTGGCTTACTTGGGCAGAGTCTTTCCATTCCGATTCTTGAGAGATGAGTATGCACCACTCATGAGGCTCATCATTCAGTATTTTAGTTGTGAGAGCAGGTATGCTCGTCTTTTCTCATATCATGTTCGTTTGCTGATGCACTTCACAAGGGTGCGTATGATGAATATTCCTTATTTCATATACCGCAACATAGAGAAGATGGTTACATTTGTGCAGAAGAAGACGAGCCCAGTGCAGCAGTACAGGAGTATATATCATTTCGCTTCGATCAAAATCTTGGTGTCACATCAGTTGGCAGAGCAGGGCATCACTTGGGAGGACTTCATTTCTAGAGACTTTTTCAGAGTGCCACAGCAGCCTCCCGAGGCAGTTCATGATGCAGGAGAGCCCTCACACCAGCCGGACATGCTTGAGGTTGAGCATATCATTACTCCTTTGGTTCAGACATATCAGCGAGGCCACAGGGCCTTATTTGCAGCGACACGGCGGGTACTATCTCCACGTGAGGTGGAAGGGGTCCTGCCGACTTCATCGACACGGCGAGCATTATCTCCACGTGATGTGGAAAGGGTCTCGCTTTCTTCTCCAGTGCAGGTACAGGTACAAGACAGGGGCAAGAGGCCCATGCATGATGAGGGCCCATCAGGAGGCCGGGACACCGATATGACAGTCATTGATGTTGATACGGGCTCTCCTAGCTCGAAGCTGAGGGAAGTTATCCAGGAGCAAAGGGACGAGAATGACCAGCTGAAAGGCCAATTGCAGAAGGCTCAGTGGGTGATTAACTATTTGGAGCAGCGCAACAAACAGCTCGAGGATGAGCTCACATTTTATGAGGTGCGCCAAATCCGTGAGGACGGGCAGTGGAATCGAAAGAGGCCCGGTGACATGACACCAGCTGACAGAGATACTGTACTCACGCGGGTGAATATACATTTGGAGAAACTATTGGCGAAGGCTAATCGCGACAAAGACATGCTTCGCCACATGAAAGGCCATTACTGGGCTCGCATGCATGTTTGCAAAGCGAGGATGAAGATCATGAAGAGGAGGTTGCGCAAGGCACTTCAACGGCGAAAAAGGCCTGATCCACTCCGGATTTTGGCCGAGGCTTCATTGACTGAGCAAGACACATGATGGAGGACCTCCGCTCCGAATTTGGGCAAATTCGGAGAAAATTTTGTCATTTCCAAATTTTTGGTTTAAAAAACAGGTTTTGTGGCTAGGTGGGTCGCGCGCTCATGCGCTCGCATTTTTTTGAGACACTTGCTGGAGGAGATCTTTACATTTTTGGATTTTTCATGGTCAAATATGCATCCTCTGAAGTCAACTTAGCATTTTGACAAAATCTGGATGGTCAAACAACTCAAAAACACCATAAAAAACACCTTGCTGCCACCTTTTGCACCAGCAGGAAGTACCTCTGGGAGAATGACGTTTTGAGGGGTCAAATCAACTCCAAATTCAGAAATTCCACTTGGGTTGGAAAGTAGACATCCAGGGCTTTCCAACGAGCTATCATGAGCTCAATTTGGATGTCGGGAGCTACCTCAAAATCAGCCTGAAACATGAGCGACCCACGCAGTTCAGGAGCGACCCACCTTGAGAATTTTTTGAGTTTTTCAGCTGCCAGCTCAGTATTTCGCCTATTTTGGACCAGTTTTGCCTATGGATAGAATTCTTGGGTTTTTATGATGTAAATTCATGTTTGGCATGTAACTTTGGCTTGTTTTTATCTCTTCTAGAAGATTCAATCTCAAATGAGTAAAAAATCATGTAATGGATCAGTTTCCACTCTTTTAGAGGCAAGTTGTTAGCTGCCTAGATTGTAGTTCCATGATTAGAATTGGTTGAAACTGATCCCTGAAGAGTGAATTCGACCCCTAGAGGTGGGGAAAGGTGTTAGAGTGATCTATATATTGTAATTTCTCAATCATTTTCAGAGGTTGGAGAGGTTGGACTCTTGGGATACTTTTGATATCATTGTACATATTTTTCATATTTGGCTAAGGAAAGATCAGGGGTTTTGCGGCACTTGTTGGGATCCTTGTGGTGTTCTGCTCTTGATGATGTTTCTCCTTTGTTTACTGTAAGTTTCTTCATGTTTGATGTTGCCATCCTTTCATTATGCTTCTGAACTAAGTTTGAATGAGTGATTAAGGTTGAATCCATTGTTTACAGTGCTTAGCCTTTGAATTCAGTTAGTTCTATATGTTTTCAGCTGTTTGGAGAGGATCCAAGTTCTTCTTTGCCCTTTTCAGCTCCTCGTCAGTCTAATCTATCCATAAAATCCAATTCGAAGCATCAAGATCATCACCTACCTCGCCCCAGCTTGAACTCTGCAAAGGTCTGACCTTATCCCCGGACCCAAAATTTTGTTTTCCCATTACTCCAGCGAAAACCCAAAAAACCAAAAATCAAACATACCTATCTCTTTACTAGCCTAAAATCAGTTCCTATCGTAAGTCATCTCACATCCTATTGCTTA